>JAJKFJ010022504.1:0-130575 GCA_027382625.1 Tetmemena sp. SeJ-2015
GCGAACATCCACCGCGCTATGGTCATGGCAAACACTTACTGCCTCTCCTATAGCTCCCTCTGCCGCTCGCCCTTGCGAATGTATGCATAGCTCCCAGACCGGAAGTACACCTGGTTGCGATGAAATAGCTTGGCCAGCGTCGCAGGGCAGACTCTGGGTGCCCCGAATCGTACTTAGTAATATTCAATGCGCTCCCTCAGGGTCAAGTGGGCCGCCTCATGAAGGTGCTTGGCCGAGGTGATGCGAGCCTCGATCTCACTGGGGATCTTCCGCTGGCTACCACAGTTGGATCTCCTCGACTCGTAGATGAATCCGTTGCGGCGCCACCTCTGGACTATCATAGCAACAGTGCTAGCCTTGATGCCGGTGATTTTCGCCACTTAGTTGTAGCTGAACTGGATGTTGTGATCACTGCTCAGCGTCCCGTAGCGCAGCATGATCGCAAGTAACTGCTGATCCGTCGACAGAGTGGTCCTGATTCTAAGCTTCGGTCTACTGTCCCTCCTCGATTTGTTGATGGGACTCGGACTGCACATGCTACTCAGATAGGGTATGAGGTCTTGGTTCGGAATGTGAGGTGCAGGGCCCGAAATTCATGCGAAGTGATCACGATCTGGGAGGAACTCGCCAGCTTCTTCCTTCTTTGCGATCGGTGCGGCTGCCATTAAATGTGTGAATGCAATACCTGCGATTAATTAATTCTGGATATATGATTTACTTCTCAATAATCAAATGAATGAATATAAGATCTATATGAAGATTTAGAAAGTGGACAGGTCGCTTATTCCTTGCTCAACTTGTGAGCAGAACATTCTCTCACTCTGCTTTCCTCAAGAAACACATGGAGAAGAAGCCATGGCTGAGTTCGTAATTGAGGATAAAGAAACTTTAAAGATGGTGCCAGCTAAGAGGCAAGCACGATAACCTTGACAAGGTTCAACTAAAGAGGAAGCAAGAGGAGAAGAAGAGGAAGATTGAGTTCATGAATCAGAAGCCTTAGTGTATGGTGTCAGTAAAGTTTCAGCTAGCTCAAAGCAAGACTTCCATGCTTGAGAGTTTTAACTTTGGAGGAGTGTGTTCAAATTACCTCCACCTTGCTGATGCGAACGAAGACACTATCATACAAGAAGAGTATGCTTGCAAGATCTTCCCTTACGAATACCTTGTAAAGAAGGAAGAGAGGGTCTTGAGTTCGAGAACGAACTGAACAGTGTTGAGAGAAGCGAGGGACAAAAACTTGAAGTACGTTCTTCATCTTGCTGGTGTTCTTATCGATCATGATTACATCGCCATTCGCCTTCCTAAATGGGAGATCACACTAAGAGAATTTCTCAGCACGAGGCACAACAAGTACTAGCTTACTGCTATTTCTCACTGACTCGTTAGAGAGTGATGGAGTTGCATGAGTTGGGATTCGTGCACAGAGATCTCAAGCCAGAGAACATCATGATAAACTTTGAACCAGTCAGAGCAACTGTCATAGACTTCAACAGAGTTGTAAGAAGAGAAAAACATGAGAAGCATCGTGCAAGGAACTGCAGGCTACTTCCATAGAGACAGACTTGGCTCAACGGTTCAGTGCAGTGGGACATTTGGTCTATAGTTGCAATCATACTTGAATGCGATATGAAACCAGAGGAATACTTCTAGTGTGAAAGTGAAGATGATGCAATATAATTCGCATCAAGACATTGTAAGATAGACAAGGTATCAGAACTTTGAAAAAGTTAGTAAACAAAGTAATAATCAAGCAACCTATGAAAACCTAACACTCAGTTATCTGAGATAGAGGAAGCACTTAAAGGTTTTAAATTCAGAGAATATGAGACAGACGTCAAGGTCACCTTCCTAGAAGACTTGAGATTGCCTGTTTAGGGTTAAAATTTAGCATGATTATAAGTATTAATAAGAAATTAATTATACACAACTTATTTTCACTTTCTTATCATATTATGGGGTTTTGGGGTTTTGACTCCGACACCATCGAGAACGTCAAAGCTAGGGTCTAGGACAAGGAAATAAACCTACTCTACCAATAGAGATTCAACTTAGTTGGAAAGCATTTCACTCAAACTCACACCATCAAACTAATCAAAACTTTTGAAACAATCCAAGAAATTTAAAAAAGATAATCTACAACAAGAACACACTATAACATTCAAAAGGAGCCAGAACAACACTCCAAACAACAAAAGCATTTAAATAAAAGTGAAGAATAAAATGCAAACCACTTTCGAAACTCACTGCGCTTGCCGCACTTCCATTAAAGTTTCTGTGACCTTCGATCACGCATTAAATTCTTTAGTATATTATAAATTTGCGGATCAATATGAATTATCGCTTGTTCCGTTTCCCATGATTTTTTTTAATTCCAAAATAGAGGAAACTTATTAGGAGGCTACATTTCACAAATGTTACCTAATCTGGATTAGCATAATTAAAAGTTAAAAAAAAATAGTTTATAATCAGAATTATTAGAGATATAAGAGAATCATTAATGCTGTTTAAATGATGATGGATCCATCTAGATAAGGTATAACTTGTCAACAAGTTCATTGAAAAAATACTTGAATTTTATAACTCCATTAAACATTCAAAAAACATAGGTCCAAAAATATAATAATGCAGAATTGGTAAAGGGTATATATTACTGCTCATTATTTTAAATTAGAAATTAATTCATACTCTCATATATTTGCACTCTAAGAGAAACTTATAAAAATATTTTAGAAGATTAAATTAAGTTCTATGCAAACTGATCCTCTCAAATAATAATTTTTCTTTTTTGCTTTAATTAATAGTTATATCAAATTCATTATATATAAAAAGTCAAAGGATATTTCGCCCATTCATGCCATACCTCATTTTTAGACAAATTATTTCAAAATTCGAATAGTCAAATCCTTACAAGCTCTTTTCTTTTAATTAAAAAAAATTTTCTTATTAAAAACCCAAATTTCTGTTTGCCTAGAAGGTAGCATTGGGTTGTGCTTAGAGTTGCGACCTCTAAATTATAATGATTTATATTATAATGTATTTATATTAAAATTAGTGAATAGCTGCGCTACCTATAAAAACAATAACTAGTGAAAGCATATTTTAATTTGTGTGTGGTGCGCTACCAACCATGAATAAGAGCAGGAAGAAGAAGGGCAGCAAGAAAAAGAAGAAGAACAAATTATATTATTTTGCCCTCCTTTACAAGTTTACTTGATGATTAATTTAAATTTGGTAAAATAAATTCTCTCTCTGTAGATTTCTCTAATGACGAAATCTGCCTCTGTGATCTCATAGGCTTGAGAGAATTAAAATACATTCTGATATTTATTATGCGTGTTTAATTACTAAAATATGAAATTATAATATAAAAATAAATGATCATTGCATAATAAATATTGAAATTTTAGATGCAAAATATTTTCAGTTAGGAAATCTACTATTTTGTGGAAAATTATATTATTCTTAGCCAAGAATGAAAGCTAATAAAAAATGAAAATTTATTTAGAAGACAAAACAAATAAAAGAATCAAAATTGAAAGTTATACGAAATTCTATTAGAATATAATAATATACTTAATTTTAAGTTTTATTTTATATTCAAACTGTAATTTGTAGTTCTCTGAGTTCTTATGGTCAAGTTTGAGGTAGCGACCATCATGCATCCTGAAATAGAAGCTAGTCAAACTCATGTAGCATTCGCTCACATACTCTACACATATTTATCAATAAAATGAGTAGTGAATTATTTAATAAGAAGAAGGGAAATGGTTGCTTACAATTATTAATTAAATAAATCATCGACGACATCAATGAGCATCATGTTCCAGTAGAGTTCGAATAAAATAAAAATCTTCCTGACTGTCTGATGGTGATGCCGTAAGGGTAGTCAGCTATAAATAATTAGTGTGCTGTTGTGAAGACGTGTCTTTCAATGGGGTCATCCAGGTACTGACTGGAAGTCTTGATCTATCTGTGTTGGAGAAGATGCCACTTAAACTCTTCTTGACTGCCGCCAGCGTTAGTGAGCTTGAGTCTGCTGAAATATATTTTAAAATCAAGTTGGTTTTGAGGACTCTAGATCATCACGATCATCTAGTTGTCCAAGTTCTTAAACCTCATAAAAAAAGAGTTGACTGATATTATTTTAAAAGTATTATGCTCTGGATGCTGAAAATTATTAGGAATTTATGTCTATATAATATTTTAAAACTTTGAATTAAATTTTGTATTAATTTTGTGCATTGAGGTATCCTTTTATACTGTTAATTTTTTATTAGATTTTTTTGAATAAGTTAATTTACTTTTTAAATATAAGATTGTGGCTGTTATGGAACATTTTATTATGTTATAATTGGCGATAAATTATTTGTAGATAGGTTTAAGACCGAAGGGGACAAATCCAAAGATTTTGGTTCCTGGATTAATGACTTTATAAATAAATTACTTTCATGTTGAGGTTCTCAAACTTATAGACCTCGTTTTCAGGTGGCAAGCAAAATAATTTAAGGATGAAATTGAGGAATAAAGGAAAAAATCCTGCCTATAAATAATGAAAATAACCGCAAAAGATTTCAAAGTATCAAGCTCAATAATTAGCAGCTTTAAAAAAGGCACTCTGCTCTTAAGAAGTACCAAAATAATAAAATGGGAAGAAACTTCACAGCTGGGTGATACTCTGGGTTCTAAAATTCTATTTTTCATAACGCAATATGCGAAAAATATTTCAGATGGCGTTTCTATGATTTATTATAGAGTAAAAAATAAAAGTAATTATACAAAATTATAAAATAAGCTGAGCTTAATTATGAAGTAGTTTCAATTAATTTCTACATAAGAGGTGTAGCTTCACTATAGAACCCTACCGTACATAAAGCATACAACTCCATCTCAAGGCCCTTAGTGATTTTATTAGTGACTTATTCTCCTTTAAGCTTATACATCCTAAATGAGATAATTCCAAATTGGGCCAAGCAGATCAATCTTTAGAGATGAGTTGTTTCCCCCCTAGCTTTAGGGCTATTTCATTCACTACTTAAATAAACGATATACCTGGCTTACCGCTGAATTACTGATCTATATTGTCTTTAGAAATTCCTCCACTCTAGACTCGAAGTATTTTCCAGGAATTTGCCAATTTAAAATAGTAGTTCTAAATTTTAAATTTCTAATTTAATAATTCCTAAAATAATTTGAATGCTGGGGAATCCTCCTATCACATATATCTAAGAGTCTGAATTCATGAACAATAAAATTAATAAGAAGAGGGTGTCATCGAAGTAGAAGATATAAACTAACTCATTTTATTTTTATCCCTTAATAAGTTTAAACTGGTTTACCTATCATTTCAATTTTGAATACAATAAAATAATTATTTAGTTTATTCTTGACTACATTAGAAATTAATAAGCGTAACTGAAAAACATAAAATGAATTTAATAAATCTGATCTGAGGCTATTTATTATATTGTCTAATATAATGTAACATGATTTAATGAAAAATTATTTTGTGATATTAATTTTTTTCATATTTGATCATTAATCTAATTAAGATGAAAGATTCATTTTCTTTAATAGAGATAAGAATCATTGGATAATAGAATTAAGAAATTAAATAAATAGATTAAAGAGATAGGAGCTCAAATATCTAAGTTTAAAAAAAAATATTATAAAAATGCATAAAATTCTATGAACTTTGATCATTGAAATTTATGTGGAAGATCAATTAGTTCAGAGTAATTAGAAATCCAAATTAGGATAAAAGAAAGTATTTTTACATAAAAAACATTGAAGTATATGATACTTCGCTCAATTTAGTTTGCTAGCACAACGCTGGGAGTTCGGGGAGGATTACCTGCAAGTTAGCTGCATCAAATTAAAACCCCACAATTTATTTAGGCTATCAACTTTTTTAATTAAATTCTAGATTATACTAAGATTTATAGCAATTATTTTCTTAAGCTTATCCTTTTAAAAGTTTTGAAAAGTCATAATAAATCTATATTCTTTAAAATATTTCTAATGATGATACCCTTATAATTTATTGGATAATTTATAGTTTGGTTTTATATATTATAAAATAGATAAATAAACTGATGTATTTATTTATTAGAGATCAGATTAATTATTAAATATGAAGTAAGAAAGAGACGTATTCACAAACAAATATCTTATCATTTATTAGAAAACTTACAATTTATTTTCTTAGATTAATAATATTATTTTTTTAATATAATATTTAATAAAACTTACCTTCGTCATCGACCTTGATTCCTGCAACTTCAAAGTACTTGTTGCTTCTTCTGAAGTCATGGATTCTCAGACTTATAAATGATAATATAATGGATAATTAATTATTTAATTTTATTTAGTGGAATAAAATGGTGGCAACGCCTCAAATGTAAATCAATATTATAGCATTTGATTATGCATTAACATATCAAAATTTTATAAAGTTGGATAGTTTGCGTTCGAGCATTCAGTAGAACGTTAAAAAGCTACATAAATATAGAAAAGTAGAATAACATTATGAAAAAGGACATCACAAATGGCTATTGAAATAATTGTATAGCGATAAGTGTTTCTGCCATTAACTGACACCTAGTTGCAAACATATTATTTTTACTAATCATGGATTTTAATTTATATCTAAAGTATAATTATTTTATACTGAAGGTGCCAGTCAGAGTCCCCTCCTCGCTCTTGTCGTCAGTCAATATAGTTCAGATTATATTAAAATGACAATAGAATTTAAAATAATAAATTGGGAGTTTGATGCCAGTTGAATACGAATTTAGGTAGTTGAATTTATGGGCTTGAGAGAAATATATATTTAATTATAAATTCTTTTTGGTTACAGTAGAAGCTCACTTACGAGTTATTGATGTTCTGAACTATGAGACAATAGTTTTCCAACTTGAAAAATATCTGGCAAAGAAAACTATGTCATTCACACCTTCCGGGGAAAAGTTACAAGGATAAAAGCTTGCTGAAATTACACCCCTAAACTTAAACCTCAATGGTCCCATGCTAATTAAATTCTCTTTTTTATTTAATCCGCACCTCTATAACTATTTGGGATAATAAAATTAATTTATAAAAGTCAAAAGGACAAGATATTCGTAGCAGATGCTCCAATAAAAATAAATATCTGTATGGTTCTAACAATAAAGTATGAGACACAGTGAACTCATTCATAATAATCAAATTAGAAATTTACATTTTAATAATAACTAAGTTACCTAAAAATAAGTTTTAAAATTTTAAGCAAAATTAAAAGTGAAACTTTATACCATCTATAGCTTTAGTGAAGATCTTCTTCTTTGAACTATTGAAGGCCACCATCAAGTATATACAAATTTTATTATAATAGTAATTGTTTTAGTATTTTCCAAAATATCTGAAGAAAATAAAGAAATAGTTGTGATTTAAATTAATATATCTTTTTTAATTAGCATGAATAATTGAAGTACTTTTTCTCCTCATAGGTCTTTCTGATTCTTGGTGCCACAATTTCAAACAAAGCGGGGAAGAAGGTCATTGACTCACTGTAGCATAATTTATTCTAAAATAATTTTGTAATTAGTTATTGCTGCTGCTTGATTATCGAATGCCAATATTTTATACTCCAAGAACCTTATAAATTTAAGACAAAATTTGTAAAAGTAAGGCATAAAATATGTTTTGAGTATGAGGCAGCTTGAATTAAGAAATAAAAATTATATAATAAACACAATATAAATCATTTTCAAAATGGATAGATATGGGAAGGAAGGGCGAGATATAAGGCATCAATGATAAGAAGAATTAAATTTAATATTTTGCTAACTCAGACTCAACATAAACTCTTAAAACTTAACTAGGGAAAGGATGAAAGATTAAAGAGATTAGGAGCATCGGAAAAATAAGAAATGATGAGAACTTGAAACCCTAAATCCATTTTTATTTCGATTGACTAAGTATCCAGTCTGCTTATATTTTGAATTTTTTCATGAATATCTTTATAAAACTATATAAAGTGAAAATAAAAGTTAAATTGAATTACTCTATAAATTTTCATAATTTTCAGAAATATAGGATATAATCAGTTGCTCATTCGGTATTTTAGCAAATTCTGATTAAGTAAATTAATGACTGCTAGGATGTATGATTGTCTACTTTTGTAACCAACTCAATCTGATTTGGTTTTGAATAATTTGAAACATCTCTTATTTATTTTTCAACTTTTCCTCTTTGAAACTATCTTCCGCTAATTTATTTTGCTCATCATCTTCATCAATATAGTAATTCTATTTATTCATCTTAGTATTTATACCTTTACTGTTTTATTGATGTTGCTATTACTGCTATTGATGCTATAATTATTGGTCAGAAAAATTACTTAAAAAAAGGTTTCTAGTTGAAGTCGAACTTTGGTAAAAAAATTGACTCATCTAGTAGTTAACCTTGTAATCATCCCATAATTCATTACTAAAAAATATATTC
The DNA here is from genome assembly GCA_027382625.1 of Tetmemena sp. SeJ-2015. Classification (NCBI taxonomy): domain Eukaryota; phylum Ciliophora; class Spirotrichea; order Sporadotrichida; family Oxytrichidae; genus Tetmemena; species Tetmemena sp. SeJ-2015. The sequence goes on from JAJKFJ010022504.1 coordinate 8,482, forward strand.
AATCTCTCGAAGTTATATATCATGATTTACTTCACCAATTTCTGTTAATCACTTATAAAATTATTTATTTAAACTATTTATGATGTAATAAAAGATAGTAAGCATGGAGTATCAATAAACTTATAGAGTTCTATAGAAGAAGATTATTAGAGGCCATATCTTAAGCGAATTGAAAAAGAGATATCTTAGACTAAGAGCTACTTTATTTATATTTGCTTCTTACCCTCCAAGTTGACCTTCTCTGTGCAGGCTTCTAGGTAATCTTGAGGGTTGCAGTGGGGATCATTTGGATTCAAGAATGGCTAATTGTAGCAGTTCAACGAGTTGAACTTCTCTATCAAGTAGGTAAGTTTTAATTCACAATTTATAAATTGCTTAATATATTTAAGATATATGTTATAAAAGTATTTTTTCGAAAGATATTTTTAATTACTAATTTAATTTTTAAAAAGTTTATAAGATATTGCAAGATTAAATCGAAATGGGAATATTAAATTAATATTCAAGTTTATAATAAAAAACATATACAATTCTTAATGAATAAATTAAGAATATATACAAATATTAATGCTAAGAAATCTTAATTTAATTAAAAATTATGGAGATATATCTCTTAAATTCAACTAATGTCCATTTATTAAAATTTACTAGTTTTAACTCTTTTATATTCTTCTATAATTTAAATTTTATTTCAAACTAGATCTTTGAAATATTTACCAAAGAGCTATTTCTTAAAAGTAGAGTCAGTGTTTTTGTCTCTCAAAAGAATAATAATATGAAAGGGTGAGGTTCATGTCTGAAGGTTTAGCAAGAAAGCTTAATAAATCAATCAAATAAGTAGTGCTTAAATGAAAATATTATAAATTGAAGTGAAATAGCTGCTTATATACCCCTAATTAATATCATTAATAGCCACATCTCTTAATCAGTAACTTCCACAGGTAACTTCAATATTTGGCATCAATATTTATTCAAAAGAATACAAATTATATACAATGAGATCAATTTAAAATGGGTGATAATTATCTAATGGTTATAAAACTAAATTAAAATCTTTGTAAATATAAAATAAATCTGTCTTAATTAATAAGTTTATAGGAAATATCTCCTTTCTTATGTAAATATTGGCTAAACTTATCACTTAGTAACTGCCTTTTTTATTTCTTCCAGGTAGCTTCAAGCGCAGCAAACTTTTTGTTTTGCTCCATTATCTGTTTTTGTATTTCATCAAACTTGTCTCTCTCATTTGAACCTTGAACTGCCTCCAAATCTTCAACAATCATCAAGTAAATATAATCTATTTAAATCTCTGAAAGAATTTAATATATTGAAATAATAATTCTTTGAAAATGTAATCTTTAGTTTTAAATAGAGTTTACTTATTCTCTACTGCATAGGTGTCGATGACCTTCTTAGGAACAAGATAGTTGTTTTCTGAGATGAGGGAAGCCATCTCTTGATAGATCTTTTGATCTGCTATCTTGTTTACTTTGGCGAAGGTATCTGAAATGATGGCAATTAAAGCTGAAACTTATTTAGAAAGCCATATAATTATAATATAAATAAATGAGAAGGTTAAGCATAACAATCATGTTAAAGATAGTGCACAGTAGGAACAAAACCCACACTGCTGGAGTTGCCACTTCTCCAAAATTCTCTGAATCAAAGTTACCTAACACCATTCTGTAAGTGAAGATAGCGGCATCAATATTGAGGTTGTGAATTAATTCTCCTCTGTATTTCCCAATGAGATTATCAAGAAAGAGCAAGTAATCAATTTATTTTTAATTTAATGAGCTTCCAAAAGCTATTATAGTCACTAACAGCACTAGGAAGAAGTATCTCATGCCTCTCACCACTTCAAGAATCATTCCAATCAAGTAAATTTTGTGTTTATTATGTTATAATTAAAAATAAAGCATTCATTTAGCCAGTAGACTTGAAAATTCTGAGGAAGTAAAGTACCTTAAACCATGCAAAGAAAGTTTATATTAAAATAATCATCAGATTAATATAATTTAATAATAATTATAATTCAATAGAAAATTTATTGCACTTATCTAAAATATAATAAAGCTATGATAATTATTTTTTGGGGAAAAGCATAAAAGTATAATGATCTTTGCTTTAAATCTAAAGAAAATTGAGAATTAATTTTAATAAAATTAAAATCTACGAACTTAATCTTGTTACTAACTATAATATAAGGATAGAATTATTTATATTTTTAAATGGTAGCCTTTTAAAATAAAAAGTTATGAACGAGTATATGGCTATTTCAAGATTAAATAAATAATATCGTGGTTAATGGAAATGTCGATTTCCTTAGTAGATACAAACCGCAAATCAAGTAAATTCCTGTTAATTAAATATCGACAAATTTAATATAAAAATTCCGATTGCAGGGATGATATCGATGTAAAGTTAAACCCAATTTATTATTTAAAATCAAAATTAAAGATAGCTTTAATTCCAAACATCGGTAAAGTATTCCTTTCCATTCTATAAAAATATAAATGATCTTGGACAACTACTTCACCTCATTTGCAATATTTTAATAAAGTAAGTGGCAAAAAGGAAAACTATTACCAAAGATGGATAATTAAGGGCACTCCAAAAAGAGTCCTCCCCTTTGTTCTCAATTACAACAAACATCACAAATTAGTAGATAGTCAAAAACAAACAGTATGGAATAAACAGTTTCTTCACTAAACCTAAAACAATGCTTTTTATTTTTATAAGGTATAATTTAAACATATTTTATAGAAATTGACTTATTCCAAATCTAAGTCTATTAATTTATAACATCTCTATTTATTCTATGATTAATTATCAAGTTATAATTCTAAATAAATTGCTTTAGGAATGGGTTACAAAAAGTTTTAACTTTTGCTTCACATTATAAATTTCGATCCTATCATTAGTTTAGTGATGATTTGCATAACTTTGAAAATCCAAATTATTTTTTATTTTAAAAATCTTTTTTATCATCAATCCATTGAAGCATATTGAATCTGATATATAGTTTGGGGTTTTTATTAATCAATGATTTGATTAAATAACATTAAGTTATGTATAGTTTACAGCATCTTTAACTATCTAGTAGTTCAACTCTATCACTTTCTAAATTACCTTCTTGTTTAACAAACATAAATTAATTAGTTTAATTTAATTCTGCTCAATGTTTTAAAATTAGTCATCACTTATCTTCACTGATAAAACTTCATAAAAATACTTCATTTAGATAAAAAGAATATCTAAAGACAATTCTAAGAGCCATTAACTTAATTAATTGTTGAAGTACTCTGGGTTATCAGTGTCAGCAATTGCAGAAAAGAAATCCTTAAATTTTGAATGGTTGACATGGTAAATGCCAACTAAGTCTATGATGCTGCACTTTATTCTGCTCTCCACTGCGTCATCCATCAGGATCTAAGAATTCAGCTTCTCCTGATTGAATTCAATATATTTTTAACCACAGGTCGACTGTCAGGATCTCTGGGTACTCATCTTTCAACTAATTTTTAATCATTATAATTCAAGCAACCCTTCTTAATTCAAACCCAGTTATTTTATTTTAAATATGATTTAAATTTATTTACTCGCTATTGTTTTATTTTACAGTAAATGCTCTTTGCTTATTCAGTCTGGAGAATTTAAAATATCATAAATCAAAATAATAATAATATTAAAATGATTAAAATATTTTTACTTAAAAAAAAAGGTATAGATATTTGAGGAGTTTCTAAAAGTTTAAAGCTTTTTAAAATAGCGGGTCAATCTTTAAAACTTATAAGACAATATTTAAAATAAAAATAAAACACTTTATAAAATAATTAATCCTCTGCTCATCAGTGAATTATGAGAAGCAAATTCAAAATATATATTGCCACACCTTATTAAAAATTTCTGTAGAAAATTTAAAAATTAAGCCATAAAAAAAGAAATTAAAATTAGTTTTACTCTTTGGCTATTCAATCTATATATTCGAATTAAAAATCAATTTTAATTATATTTTATTTTATTATAAATTATAATAGAATTCTATCATCGATATACTCTAAGAACCAGGTAAGTCTTGCTTCACAAAAGTTGGGTAGAGATCTTTAAATATTTTATATTTAAATTATCTTATTTAGTAGGAAAATTAATGAATAAAGTTTTTGAGTAAAATTTAACTTTATCTTGGAGTCCTCTTGAATGGTGATCGATGTGATATAACTTCAAGTAAACTAAAGAATATTTTATTCTAAAATTTTATTCAGTATAAATCGTTACCTCAAGATAACATCAATTGACTTGAAATCTTTCTTCTATAAGCATCTGTGAATATAAATTCAAAATGTATTTATTTTTAAATAGTTCAAAATATAAAATTAAGTAAGAATAGGAGTCTCTCCCACTACATTTGGAATGAAAGGGCAATCAAATAAAATTTAGAAATCCTTATTATAATTGCTATCTTTATTGAATGGATGTCTATGCTCTTATTCAATATTTATATTCCCTTTTAAAGAACAAAAATTTGTAATTAAGATTGTTTGGATGAGCTCTTTCAAGAATCTTGAGTAGCTGCTCCTCTTTATCGCACAGTCTGTGAAGTATTCAATTTCATTAAATAATTGTTCTCATTTTAAAATTAATTTGCAGATTGTGTTTCCATCAAATAAGAAATAAAATATTTCCACCTGGTAGTATGTTGTATATCAATTGATAATAAACATTTGTTAGTATATCAATCTCTTGGCATGAGGAATTTAAAGATCGTCAATTAAAATTATATTTATCAACTTGAAGTGTTCCTTCTCTGATCTGCTCAATATATAATTCTCAAATTTTAAAATTTAATAAAGAATATGCTTATTTAATTGTGTTTTTAAGTTTAGACTTTCACTTTTATATATTTTATTGGATTTCTATAAATACTGCAAAATTGAAGCAGGATCATGGGAAAATGAATTATAGATTTTCATTAAAAGTGATAACTGTAAAAACAATTTATAAAGTTTTAAAAATGTAAACAAATTAATTGAATGGCTACCCAGTCTAGAATCGTGAATGAAAGCTCTGCGTTAAAGTATAATCAATTTATTATTTTAAGACATGAGGATCGACAGAAATTAGCTAATTAAGCAACTAAGCTATGTTTCTATAACTCAAATTAAATAATTAATCAATTTTATTTTAAAGACTTCAAAAACAATTCAATAGTTTATCAAACTATTTAACAAACTATATGAAATCAATCATGCACATATTAAATAAATTAACTCTATAAGATAACTATATTTAAATTTTATTTATTTTAGAATTTTAATAAAATCTTCAGAATATGGCCATGAAGATAGTAAGCAGTTTTGTAGGTCTGATACTTTAAAAATTTAACTTTCTTTGGAGTCTTTGAAGGACTTCGTATTACTCTCTTTTATTTCTCAACACATAGTATTGAAAAACTAGCATTGATTTCGGGAATTTCTTATAAAACACAGTTTGCTACTCAGTCTGTTGCTGATGTGAGGATTAGTCTCTTAGTCTAAGCAGCTTTAAAAGACTGGCAGTTTGAAAAGGATTCATGCTTTTAGTTATCTAATTCTTAACTAATTGTGCTTATTAATTTACACTTTCTTTCTATAAGTTAAGGAATTATCTATTGCTCAGTAAATATCTGAGATCTTGAAAACTTTTTGGAAAAGCTTGAAATTAAGAAATGAATGCTCATAAGATTGACATTAAAATTAGGTAAAAACATCTCACTTGAAGAAAAACTTCATTCTGATGAAGTTAAACTCCATCTCTAAATTTTTAAAGTAGCCAATCAGAGATTTAATAATAAAAATTATTAAGAAAAGCAGAGTTTCTGATTGGCTACTTTAAAAATTTAGAGATGGAGTTTTACTTCATCAGAATCAAAACCCCAAAACCCCATAATATGATAAGAAAGTGAAAATAAGTTGTGTATAATTAATTTCTTTATTAATACTTATAATCATGCTAAATTTAACCCCTAAACAGGCAATCTAAAGTTCTCTAGGAAGGTGAATTGACGTCTGTCTCATAATCTCTGAATTTTATACCTTTAAGTGCTTCTCTATCTCAGATAACTGATGTTAGGTTCATAGGTGCTGAATTTATTACTCTCTAAGCTTTTCAAAGGTTCTGATTAACCTTTGTCTATCTTACAATGTCTTGTTCCGAATTATATTGCATCATCTTCACTTTTCACACTAGTAGTATTCCTCTTTTTTCATATCGCATTCAAGTATGATTTCAACTATAGACCAATTGTCCCACTGCACTGAACCGTTGAGCCAGTCTGTCTCTATGGAAGTAGTGTTCCTTGCACCGATGCTTCCTCAATGTTTTCTCTTCTTACCACTCTGTTGAAGTCTATGACAGTTGCTCTGACTGGTTCAAAGTTTATCATGATGTTCTTTGAGATCTCTGTGCACGAATCCCAACTCATGCAACTCCATCACTCCTCTAACGAGGTCAGTGAGAATAAGCAGTAAGCTAGTACTTGTTGCGCCTCGTGCCGAGAAATTTTCTTAGTGTGATCTCCCATTTAGGAGGCGAATGGCGATGTAATCAGATCGATTAGAACACCAGCAAGATGAAAGAACGTACTTCAAGTTTTTGTCCCTCGCTTCTCTTAACACTGTCAGTTTCTTCCGATCTAAGACCTCTCTCTTCCTTCTTTACAAGGTTATCGTAAGGGAAGATCTTGTAACCATACTCTTCTTGTATGATGGTGCTCTTCGCTTCGCATCAGCAAGGTGGAAGGTAATTTTGAACACATTCCTTCCAAAGTTACAACTCTCAAGCATGGTGTCTTGCTTTGAGCTTAGCTGAAACTTTACTGACACCATACACTTAAGGCTTCTGATTCATGAACTCAATCTTCCTCTTCTTCTCCTCTTGCTTCCTCTTTAGTTGAACCTTGTCAAGGGCATCGTGCTTGCCTCTTAGCTGGCCACCATCTTTAAAGTTTTCTTTATCCTCAATTACGAACTCAGCCATTTGCTTCTTCTCCATGTGTTTTTGGAGGAACTTGAGGAGAATGTCTGCTCACAGTGAGCAAGGATAGCGACCGTCCACTTTCTAATGCTTCATATAGATCTTAGGTTGTCTGAGTGGACTTCCTTTATGTGACGCTTGAGGCTCTGAGGATATTCGAACTGTCGTTGGCCATTACTCGCATTCAAAAAGTTTCTTCTCCTCATTGAATTTTCTGGAGCAGCAACAAGAGGAGCATAGGTGCGATAGTTAAACGCCACCGACTTCTCAACTCTTGGCTTGACAATTTAAAGCACAGAGAACTCTCTTGCTCGAGCTCAAGTCAGAGAGCTCTTCCCTTGCACTTAGTGCACACAGCTCTTGTTTGGTTGCTTTTCGAACCAATTAGTTAGGCTTGTGTTTCCTGCAGGTTATCCGAATTCAGTTGGAGAAGGTTATCTTAAATTTTCAATTTTTAAATTATGAAGAGCCCGCCACTTATTTATAGCTGATGCTGTTGCCTAGTGCAGAGCACTCACGAAGAACAATCAGAGTGCAAAAGATTGCTGTCATTATTTTATGTTCTTCAATCTTTTTTATTTATTATAGATAGCTCCCATATTTATCTCTTATTCTGCTTGATTTCGCTACGAATTAAGTTCTCAAAACGCAGTTAGTAGTGCTGCTAATTCCGTTGGCAACCATGTTGGTAATGTCGACGTCCCGAAAGGCTTAAAAATAGCTGCTACTTATTTCATTGCAACCGATTGAACAGCTACTAATTAAGTGCAGCAACTTTAGTATTGCTACTAATTAAGTTTTTAAGTATAATTAGTATTAATTTAATGGAGCCAACCACAATATAAAAAGGAGCAATCCATCTTACACAACTTGCACCATGATTACGCCTAATAGTTTCCTCTAGCATCTTATCTATTTCAGCTTGTCATCCTATAGGATCTCACTATTAAATAGGTAAGAACTTTAGCTTGCGTAAATCCGCGATCAGACAATAATAAATTAACTGTTTGATTTTCAAAATAGAAACAACGAAGATACTCGAGCAAGATGTTGAAAACTTGAATGTTAAGCGATTAAGAGTGGAATCCAAAGTTGAGGCAACAGCCTCAACTCAAGAAGACCTCTACACCAACTTAGCAAGGTTAAACTCCAAGAAACAAAACTTAGTTGTTTGTTCCTTCCGGACAATGTATGGAACAAAGATACTCGTTCCTCAAAGCAATCTTGCTGATGAAGAAAGCTCTCAAAACAATCGAGTCAACATGATGGAGATCCCAAATATCCTGAGATCTCAGTCACTATATGTATGACGATGCGATGGGAGAATCCGGAGGTTGCTCTATTCCTTCCTAACAAGGAACATCTCTCAAACAAGTTGCCAGAAACGAAGGTTCTTCTTTGGCGTCCTTTCTACTGTACGTGCAGAGTACCTCAAAGAATCATTGAAAATATGCACACAGGAAGAGATTCTAAGTAGAGGAGAACGACCCAAAGAAGCATGGAATAGTTATCAGCGACCAATGGTTTGAGCAGCTTCAGAGTATCCCTACTTCTCTAGTAAGTTTTAGAGTTTAACTGTGTAGAGAAACCTGCACTGGCATCTACTTAATGAAGGAGAGAGCAAAGGTATTCAGAGCACGGAAGCAAAAAAATACAAGCATCGAGGTGAGCAAGCGTCTATCACTATACAAATTAGGGACGACGAGAGCACATAGATGCGGGAGCAGGTTTCGAGATGAGGAAGCTAGGTTCCATCTTGGCCAACAGCAGAAGAGAGGAAAGGGAACCTGAATCCCTTCTCCAGATAAGCAAAAAGTGACTTAAGTCAGCTTTTCACTCTACCTGTGCTCTTCCGATCTATATTCACTCTACCTTATCTCCCACATAACTTTGTCTTCTCTTCTTCCACTATCTTACAACTACTCACTATTAACATCCTCTGTATCGATAGCTTAATCATTGCATCAAGTGAACAAGTGATTAAGAAGCAGCAGATTCTATAGTGTCCCCTTAAAACTAAGGTTCCAGGTTAAAAACTCAATGCGTAACTCTGAGCGAGTATTGGAACATTTAAAACAGGGTGATGTTCAACTCAGCGTATGCCTTTCTTCGCTTCCTTTGTCTTGTGTACGGTGAGGTTGTCAACGAGTAGAACGATCTCACCAGTCTGTGATCTCTTCATCTCTGAGCTTCTTAAGGAACGCAACATAACTGCTCTCGCTGGATAGAGCGAGGATGAAGGACATTAGCTTCTAAACCTGAGTCTTCGCTGATTCTGCAAGTAACGCACTTGACAGTTATATTTAACTTTATCTAATATCGAATTTTATTAAATAGTGCTATCTTGTACAACCTTCTCATGAAGGTGTTGTGTGGAAACACAGCTTCGTCAGAACATACAAACTTCACGCTATTCCCCTTAAAATCTGTTCAGTTTGTCTTAAAATTATTTCAGATTATTATAATAAAATGGATTAGTGAAGCATATAACGCGCTTCACTCGAATCACAGTTTTAATACTTTATGCCATTTTAACGATAGATGTGTACAGTCTACGGAGAGATCTGAGATAAGGAAACTATCTATGGAAGATCTTCGCGCCGCTACTCCAAACTAAGTGCCGCTTAAGTGGCGAAGTAGTTTTGTAGGATCAATAAATAATTGATGTGCACATCTTGAAACTTTAGAAGTGCGATGAGAACAGCTGCAAACTCCTAACTTTCTCATCTGTAAAAGCAACTTTCAAATGCGAGATTATAGTGCGCGCTGCACTCTCAACATTTTTTGCGATGGAGTTGATTGAGAACTGGTAATTACTACTGATAAGGGTGACTACACCAATACCTTAGAGGTCAAAATGAAACTGAAGATAGATGGATCACTGTAGTTATCTTTTGAGTAATTTCCGCGTTTTGACTTCGCAATGATTATAAGTATTAATAAAGAAATTAATTAAACACAACTTATTTTCACTTTCTTATCATATTATGGGGTTTTGAATGAAGTTTTTCTTCAAGTGAGATGTTTTTACCTAATTTTAATGTCAATCTTATGAGCATTCATTTCTTAATTTTAAGCTTTTCCAAAAAGTTTTCAAGATCTCAGATATTTACTGAGCAATAGATAATTCCTTAACTTATAGAAAGAAAGTGTAAATTAATAAGCACAATTAGTTAAGAATTAGATAACTAAAAGCATGAATCCTTTTCAAACTGCCAGTCTTTTAAAGCTGCTTAGACTAAGAGACTAATCCTCACATCAGCAACAGACTGAGTAGCAAACTGTGTTTTATAAGAAATTCCCGAAATCAATGCTAGTTTTTCAATAATGAGAGTTAAGATGTTCCTCTCCATTGATCTCGTTGAATCATTATAAAATTAAAATGAAGAGAGGTCTGAAATTGTAGGCAAGTTCTGTGAAGTCGTCTGATTCGATGTCAATGAGTTTTTCAACTCCGTCCTCGCTGACAATGAGGAGGGTACTGTCATTTTGGAACTGCACTCTGTTCATAACCTGCTTTGGCAATCTTTTTATCTCAACTCCTCCTCTGTTTTACTTGCAAGCCATGAGCTCACGAGATAAAATATATTATTTTGAGGAATGTTCTTGATGAAAGCTCCAGTGATTGCGTCCTTTAGAATAAACTAGTCGTCCCTTTGATTGTAGACTATGTACTTGGTGAAGTTTGGACTGAAGAACTCCAGTCTGTTTGAGTCATTCTCAAGGTTGCCTGGGTAGTCAGTGATTGAACGGATAAACCTCCATCTTGACAGCTTAGCGTCATGAGGGTCTTGCACTCTCTCGTAGAAGTAACATCTGTAGTTTATACCCAACTCAACATACTTAGTTTATATAATAAGTTTTGTCTTGACTCACGAATAACCATTCCTTATCGAATGATGGATGAACCACTTCGAAATAAAAAACGTAATGAGATACAGCCTCAGTTAAATAATTTTCTTATTTAAGTTTCGCTCTTGATTTCCAAGTACCTCCATCTTCTTATTGTCTTTGGGAATAGAAAATATTTTATTGATATTTAAATCAGAATTTAAAAATGAAATATAAGGATACTTACAATTCTTTAGTTTCAAGATAGTTTTTATATTTGAAATATTGAAGAAAAAAACTATGTATTTATTATGCAAATATAAAGCAAGGACGTAAAGCAATTGCTTTTAAGGTATTCGAAAATCTTTAAAGTCTATTGAAATACATTAAAAGGTTTATAGACAGTATTTAATCTAATTCATCCGAATAAAAAAATAAATTGAAATTAGTGAGGATTTTTTAAATTTTACAGATTTTTTTATTAGCTGTAAAATTCATTGGGAATCCTTCTCCTCTTATCATTTACTTTTATCTTTAGCAAAATAAATAGGAGAGCAAATTTGATTCTTCACCTGGTTCTGGTTTTTCTACTTTAATAATTCTACATTACTTCTATTTCGCATAATTTAATTCTTTAAAGTGTCTCATCTTGGCCAATATTAACTGATAAGACCCGATTTTACACTCCTGGTTAAGTCATCATCTAGTGTAATTATTCACTGTTATTAGTCTTTTTACTAAAATTTAGAGAAGTAGCTTCAAAACTATCTATAATTGGCATGTTGTTTAAAAACGTTCCCTATAATTTTGGATGATTTAAAATTCAGAAAATTACCTTTTATTCAATTTTTTTGTAGCAATGCTCGGCCAACAAGGAGCTCTTACAGTTTTAAATTTTAGCATAGATGACTATAGCTTCGTCCTCGTTCGTTCAGGTCTTACAAAAGCCAACTCAAAAGTTTTTTTTTTTAAAATAGAGGCTGAAAGTATAATATAGTTATTTAAGCTTAATAAATAATTGTTCTATAAGTTGACGAAGAATGGAGTCTGATAAAATAAAATTAGATTGTCAATACTTTTGGTAATTTAAGATGGCTCAAATAGCTTGTCTTGCTGAACATATATATTCATTTTATGTGAACATCAATTTCTTCTTTGGATTTGATGAGCACGCAGCCTATCTTGTATTTTGAGAACACAGTGAACGACTCCAGGTCTGTCATTTCAGTTTGGTGAACCTTCAATAGCTTTCCAGTAGTGATGCTCCAAGTAGTTATTGCACCTTTTAGATCCAGAGCCATAAACTAATCCAAATTACATTTATAAATCCTAGATTTCTTTGAAGCATATGTACTTTGTAAAAAAAAATATATTATTTAAACAAACAAATAAATATATCGAGATAGAAGATTAATAATTTATATATTTTAAATATAATATATTTATAATACTTATCCACTCCTTCAATTTAATGCAACATATGTTTATAAAATAATTTAAATTTAATACAAAGATTAAAGCCTGATAAAATAAATAAATTGATTCAATTTATATGCTGAATTCATTTAAATTTTAACTCCTTTGAAATTGATGAACTTCATAGTGCCTTTTTAGATCTGTGGGATGATGTTAAGAGAGTCAATGCCTGATATGAAACCAAGTCTCTCGTTTGCGTTGTAGTACTCAAATTGACCCAAAGCTCCTATCTTTAAATTTAACACCAATAAAAAAATAATTTCCAAAATATTTTTGATAAATAAAATAAATTGAATTAGAACTTTAATTTTTCCAAATATAGTATTTTAGTTTTTTGATTATCTTTGAGTTAAAATAAAGTTGGTGATTTCGAGAGGGATATACTTTTCAGAGTCTGCGAGATCTTTGAAACTAAAGCATTTGAGCCCGCCTCGTACTTGGACTCCAGTCAATTGCTCCTGACACAGAATGAAGTTATTTCTGCAGTCAAATTATAACTATAATTATTGCACCTTACAAAATAAAATAATAGAGTTCTCGTTGAAGTTTTGCATATTTAAGGCGTTAACATCGGCTATTTTCTTCATAGGTTTGTTTTTTTCGAAGTTTAAAATTTAATTAGTGATAAAAAGAGAAGAGAATCGAATAAAATATATTTACAAATTAAAATTATTTATGAATGGCAAAAAAACAAAGTGTAATTTGTATATTATTTTGATATTTGAATTTGAAGAATGAAATAAGCTATAAGAATTTAAAATACTTTTAGTAAGATCTCATCACAGAGCATATGAGATGACCAAATTATTAAAGTCTCTGATACTTAAACGAAACAAGTAAAAATTCGCTGCTTTAATTACAAATAAATAGATAACAGTTCGCTAAAATTTAATCATACTCAAGTGACCACTACATTATATATTTATTGGTTAATATAACTATTAAACATAAATAGATCAAATATATAAATAGGAATTTAAACTAATAAAGAATCATTAAGCGAAGGAAAACAAATAATTCAAATATAATATTAAAATATAAAAATATCATATTTGAAACTTTAATTAAAATCGGTGATTGGTTAAATTAATAAATGAATAGTTGTAAAATGGTGTCATTTGAAATAGCAGTTTCATCCCCTGATCTGCAGCTTGTTCGTAGCCTATCAAAACTTAATATGAGTTTATTCTTTAATCATCTTCGTAGCCTCTCTCAGTTGCGAGATATGATGAGCGCATATTTTGAAATTCCAAATATTTAAACAGGTAGAACTTGTGTCGCTTATAACTCAGGATTTAACCCTCCCACACAAAACACACAAAAGTTGCAAGGGTATAAAATTCTTAGAATTTCTTGCTGAATCGAATGGTGAAATTATTATTTTAATTGGACACACTTTAACTGACTCTTATTTCTTCCATTTTAATTTTATCTATAAGTAATTTCATTAAATTCTCAGCTATAATAATTTATTTTATTAGATACAATAACTCACATTTATTAAATCCCTCAAATGTAATTAAATTTGGACCCTTAAATATTAAGTTCCAGAAGTACATGCACTTGTCGTCGAAGATAGTCATATACTTGAATTCCTTATCAATACACCCAGAATGAAGGAATCCATCTATTGTAATGTTCTCAAGTGTCTTTTAAATAAAACATTACAAATCAATAAGCTTCTTTAAAATACTATCATTCGGTATACCTTGTAAATTTAAATTTTCTAATAAAATAAAGTTAACTTGTTTACCATATATATTTTCAAGATTGATGCATTCGAGGGAGACCGTATGAGCCCCCATATTTTTGAGGGGGGACAGGTGAGGGAATTAAATAGTGAAACCCGCCCCATGGGGCAATATTTAAATCACTCTAATTCCTAATCTCTAATCTTCCTCTGGAAGTCCTATTTAATAATGCTTGAGTTGTTTAATTAAGTCTGATCTCTATAAAGAGGTTGGAACTTGATTATTTTTTAACATGCTCAATAATTCATCATCATCATTTATCTATATAACAATTTTATCATTCAATCATCATATCATCATCATCATCATCATCAATCTATTCATCAATCTATCTATACAATCATCATCATCAATCATCATCATCATATCATCATCAATTCATCATCATCATCATCATCATCATCATCAATTGATCATATCATCATCATATCATCATCATCATCATCATCATCATTTATCATCAATTTAAACATATCATCATCAAACATAACTATCAATCATATCATATCATCATCATCATCATCATCATCATTACAAAACATCATCATCATCATCATCATCATCATCATCATATTTTCAAGATTATAATTATCTTTTTGAGGGTGAATTTGACGGTATCTTTGTTGACGGGCTCGAACTAGTACATTTTCATGGTCTTTCCATCCAGAGTTACGAAGATGGACTCATCTCCTCTCTTCTAGAGGAAAACAACTTGCAAATTGTCGTTAGTTGTTTCGGCCTGTTCTTTGAAGTCAAACATTGCCATCTTGCTTTCAGCGGAGGGATCTCTAAACAAGTAGCTCAGTTTGTAAAATATTATTAAATTTGGTTTGTACTTCTTGGAGGTTTCATTTTGAGTGACAACGAACCAGATTTCAGAGTTTTCAAGATCATTAGCATATCTTATGATGGTGTCATCGACTTGGGCTACCTTCTTAGAAACAGGCACTTTGTTCTTGAAGTCCTCATAATTCAATACTCCCACGTAGATATTTCCATTCTTCAGAAGCACTGACGCAGAGAAATAAAATTAAAGAGCCTCCCCAATCTGCGTTTTTCTTTATTTTGAACAATAATAATTGAAATTAGTTGATTAATTTGAACATGCAGAGAATGTCAGCTTGGAACTCAATGTGATTGTACCACTCTCTGAGAGTGAGGTCGTACAAAGATACGAAGTCATTGTTCGCAATCAGAGCTCCATTATTTTCACCCACATTTATTATCAAATATATATTTATTTTTATTAATTTGAAATTAATTTAGTTTTAATTTGACTAAGAATTTACTTAACCTATTTTTATTCTCACTCATTATAAAGAGAAATTACACCCAATTTTTTAATTAAAACTGATTCAACAAAAAGAATAGAATGTTTTAAGACATTAAAATTAAAATTTGGTCCTAGAATAATTTTTTTGTGGACAATTTAAATCAATTTTTTTACAAGAATCAAGAATTGACATTCCTTACTATAATTTGATATTTATTATTCGCTTTTAATTTATTCTGTTTCTCTAATATTACAATATAATGATTAATTTCCAAAAGTGAAATTCGAAAACAACTTCACCTAAACTTAATTTAAAGTCATAGAATAAATTACCTTTTTCTATAAAGTTTACTTCAAGATATAATAATAGATAATGCTTTATATTAAAGATCCTTTCTCTATAGATTTCTCTGATATTGAACTAGCTTTCATCAATCTCATAAGCTTGAGAGAATAAAATTTAACTGTAATTTGTAGTTCTCTGAATTCTTGTGGTCAAGTTTGAGGTAGCGACCATTGTGCATCCTGAAGTAGAAGCTAGTCAAACTCATGTAGCATTCGCTCACATACTCTACACATATTTATCAATAAAATGAGTAGTGAATTATTTAATAAGAAGGAGGTTGCTTACAATTATTAATTTAATAAATCATCGACCACATCAATGAGCATCATGTTCCAGTAGAGTTCGAATAAAATAAAAATCTTCCTGACTGTCTGATGGTGATGCCGTAAGGGTAGTCAGCTATAAATAATTAGTGCGCTGTTGTGAAGACGTGTCTTTCAATGGGGTCATCCAGGTACTGACTGGAAGTCTTGATCTGTCTGTGTTGGAGAAGATGCCACTTAAACTCTTCTTGACTGCCTCCAGCGTTAGTGAGCTTGAGTCTGCTGAAATATATTTTAAAATCAAGTTGGTTTTGAGGACTCTAGATCATCACGATCATCTAGTTGTCCAAGTTCTTAAACTATATTATGAAATTAAAAACTTAATTAGAAATTTATCTTATTTTCAAGTTTAAGACCAAAAGGAACAAATCCCAAAATCTTAGTTCCCACTGAAATGAAAAGAAATTTAAGCTTTAAAAATGACTTTCATTCTGAGGTTGCTTATTTCGTAGATTTCTTTCTCTGGAGGCATGTTAAATAAAATATCATACTGCTTGGGATTGCTGCAACATAAATCTTTTTATCAGAGTGCATGAAGATTTATTAAATTAAAGAGGGTGTCATTGAAGTAGAAGATATAAACTACTATAATTTTTAAAATATATTTTAACCATCTTTATCTCCATTTTTTTAAATTATTTGTTTTAGAAATAAAAGTGATAAGTTTACTTGCAAATAATTTTATTTAGTTTTAATTTTTAAAGTTATTGTTTATTCTTGACTATAAATTAAGATTAAATTAATAAAAGAACTTGCAATAAAAAGCTTGGTGTATTAAATTTATTGAGAAAAATGAAATTAAGATATTCTCTATTAATAAATATGGCGCATCTTCTTAATTAAGTATTAAACTTTATAAACACTTAATTAGCATTTTAGCCAATATTTTAAATAAAAAGAATAACTATTTTGATTAAAACTTAAATAAGAAGTTTTTAAGAAAAATAATTACAAATAGAAATCTTTGTAAAAATATCATTTATTTAAAATTACATTTAAATCCCGAATTAACCTTATAAATAGTTTTGATACTTTTTTAAGCAATTGTTTTTTAATCTTTAAAAGTATTGAATTTGTTTCAGAGAGATAAATTTTCAATAAAAGGGAAATATATTATTTCTTTAATTTTGATTAAACTTACTTTCGTCATCGATCATGATATGTGCAATATCAAAGTACTTGTTTTATCTTCTGAAGTCATGGATTCTCACACTTATTTTATTTTAAACTGAAGGTGCCAGTCAGGGTTCCATTTTCATTCTTGTCATCAGTCGTTAATTGAAAATATTTATTTAAAAGTCAAGAGCACTAGGTATTCGTAGCAAACGCTCCAATAAAATAAATACTTGTAGGGTTCTAGAATAATTGTTGTAATCAAAGTCTACAAATAAAAGTGAGAAAATGAATTTATAATTTCATGTCTGCATTTTATAAAATATTTCAAAAGCAAGGAAATATATCTTTTATTAGATAAAATTAAAGCTATTAATTTATTTAAAGTAAGCAGATATGTTACCATCAATGGCCTATGAAAATATCTTTTTTTGGGAGCTATTGAAAGTAACCATCAAGTTAAATATTATTTCAATAATATGATGAATTGGGCTATTTATTATAATATCATATTAAAAGTACTTCTTATCATCGTAGGTCTTTCTGATTCTTGGAGGAACTATTTCAAACAAAGCAGGGAAGAACGTCATTGACTCGCTGTAGCAAAATAATAATCTCCTTATTTACATTAGAATAGCTTCTACATTAATTTGATAATGAAAGCAAAAATAATTAAATCTGATGCAAATTAATTATCAAATTTATTCAAATTTATAAAAGCAAGGAGTATCGATAAATTTATAAAGCTCTATAATACTTTGAGTCAAAAGATTTATCTTTAAAAATTAATTTTTAAATAAGCTATATTGAATACCCTCTAAGTTGACTTTTTCGGTGCATGCTTCAAGGTACTCCTGTGGATTACAGTGAGGATCATTTGGATTCAGGTAAGACTGATTGTAGTGCTTCAAAGAGGTGAACGTCTCTGAAAGAATATAGGATCAAATATTTACTTTGTAGTTTTAAATTACCTTATTTTATTCCTTTATCAAATTTCTTATTATAATATTTTAATAATCAATAATTAAAATTAACTGAATCATTCAATAATGGTCAAGATAGTTTATATTTACCGATTTGTTCTTTCTTTATGTTTTTCTCAGATTTTAAGGCTTTCATATGCTGTTTTAATCAATATTATTTTAAATTTAAAACAGTTTGGGGAGTGATGCTTCAGAAATTTATAAAATTCTACAAACATATATTTTAAGTTTATGTTGAAATGTTAGAGTAAAGAAGATTTTTTAAAAAATTATTTTAGAGATTTAAATATTTTTGCCCCTCAAAGTTTGTGAGATACTAGCAATTTTTTTCACAGATTGGATACTTAAATATCAATTACTCAGATAAATAAATAAAAAAAAATTAAAAAATTTAACCCTCCCAAGGGGAATTTTTCTTTTTCATTTAGTCTTTGAACAGATTTCAATTTCTGACCCAATTTCGACTTCCTTCATTTATATTTTAAAATAAAAATAAGTTCTATCAATTATTTTAAAAATAAAAAATTTTTCGAAAAAATTTTTTCTTTTTCCCATAAAAAATTAATAGGGAAAAAAATTTTAAATAAATTTAAATTAAAAATTATAAAGTTTTTTCATTAAAAAAATTCCCCAAAATTTTTTCTTTTTTAAATTAAAAATTTTTAAAAAGCGAAAAATTTAAAAACTTAAATTTATAAAGTTGGAATTTTTTTTTTTAACTTTAATATTCATGACTGTTTTTTCACTTAATAAATTCAAGGTATATAGAGTATTTAGAGCTTTAGAATAAAAAAATACAGTAGTTGTTAAAGACGATTTGGTAAATAAAATATATTCAAATTTAAGGTTCCAAATGATAAATTATGTTTTAACCAAAAAAAGGTTTAAATCTTAATTGTCAAAAAAAAATTTAATTTTTAAATTTTCCCCTTTTATCTAAATTTTAAACACTTTTCTTTATTAAGCAACTTTAACCCTTGAATAATAAGGACTCAATTTTTTTAATTTAAACATCAAGAATTTAGAATTTATATATAGGTGAAATAAATAATTAAAGAAAAAATTAGTTAAACAGCAAATAGATTAAAATAGAATTGAACTTCGGATAATTAAAATTATGATTATCATCAAAGGTGGCTCTGCCACATCTGTTTATTTATTTTTTCCTCAAATAAAAGCTTTAATGAGTAAACATATCTTTTAAAAATTAAAATTAAAAAATAAATAATAAAATTTAATTATTTATTTTAAAATTTTTTAAAAAATTCCCTTTTTAAATTCTTTCCTCTTATTCTTGGTAGTGAACATTATTTTCAATATAATTAATTTTTATCTTTAATTTAGGATAAAATGCTTTATTTTAGAACATTTAAAACTTAAAGGAGAATTAAAAAAAAATTTTTTTAAATCTCAATTTATTAAATAAATAATTTAATAACCTTCAAATCAGTACCTTAGTAGCATCTGATACTTTTAATAAAAATGGAAAATATATTCATTCTTATTGATAATTTAATCTAAAAATGGGAAAAATAATAAACTTCATCATCTATTGTTAACAATAATATATTTAAAATTTAAAAAAAAATTAAAAAAAAAAAAAAAAAAAAAAAAAAAAAAAAAAAAAAAAAAAAAAAAAAAAAAAAAATTTATTATATATTTATGTTTATTATAATTTTATTTCTGATGCAAAATTGGGAAATTACAAGCAACTTCTCACAATGCAGGGAAGCGAAAAAACTGGCTTTAATACTTTCAAAATTTATGTCTATGGCGGGGGAAATGGATTCGTCCATTCAGGATCTTACCAAATTAAACCAAATTTAATTTTATTGCTTTGCAAATGAAGACCTTATGGAACTTTTGAGACTTAGCAAACTTATGGAATTATGAAGATTTTGAAAACCATGCGACAAGAATTTCCAGACAACGAAGTTATTTATAATTTAATCTTGATGAAGTTTACTTCTTAGATATTGGGGCTAACATTGGTTGGTATACCTTAGCCGCAGCTTCGAACGGGTTTAAGACACTTTCCTTTGAGCCCTTCATAGAAAATTTAAATTACCTAGAGCAAAGTATTCTCGTGAATGCTGGATTCTCAGACTTAGTGACTGTTTATGACTATGCTCTTGGAGAAAAGGATTCCAATTGCTAGATCTACACTTACACTAGCAATATCCTGAATGGAATGATAAGGTGTGAACAGGATAGAGTGGAGAGTGGCGCATCAGGCTAAGCTTAGGCTAAGATTACAACTCTTGATAAGATGATTGAGGCCCAATACCTCAGAATGGAATAGTTGGAGCTATGAAACTAGACACAGAGGGAATGGACTACTTCGTAATTAAAGGTGGCCATAAGTTCATAAAATTATTCAAACCCCCCTACATTCAAAGTGAATATCATCCCAATATGATGGCTAACAAAGGAATCACTCCCTTAGATGCATATTGACTAGTTCATCAAACTTGGATACAGAGTTCACAGACAAAGTTTCGAAGGACCTATCCTTAAGGAAAATTTTATTTTATCGTGACATCGCAAGATTAAATGTTGATTGAACTTAGAAACACTGATCACACAGAATTATTTGCTGTACTATAAAATCTCTGATTTTAATTTAACATTATTTTCATGACAAATTAAATCTTACAGCAATAATTTAGATAAACAAATAACTTAATTTTGAAATTTGAAGCTTATTAGATAAATATACTTTATTTTTCATTAGACTGAGTTCTCACTGACTTCATATTTGTATTTACATCATGATTAAAATTATTTTTTCTGCAGATTCCGTAATTTATCAAAAGATTATATATCATATAGATCATCAAAATATTTTCGTATAATCAAGAGAGCAAGCTAAGAGTTTTAGCAGAAAAGAACGTGAATTAAAATGTGATATTTCCTATTTCATTTTCTACTGCAAGAGATTCTAATAAATCTGGTAAAATAATAATAAAATAGAAGTTTTAAAATGCAAAATCTGAAATAAAATTTGTCAAGTATATCTCCATATAGGCTCACAGAGCTCTCAACTATTCCTACTTCTATAACTAATTAGCTCAGCCTGCATTCACTTTAACGTGATGCTCATAGTTGAAATCAAGATATAATTAAGCAAATCTCTCGAAACAACCCACTCATGAATGCTGGACTTTAGCTTCCAAACATTTCTGGAATTTATACTGAGAGTTTTACTTAAAATAATTCTAAGATTCATGGATAAAAAAGCTAGAGAAGGAGTAAATCATCTCTTAAGGATATTCTGGGAATCTAGTTTCTAAATAATTAGGACAGTATTCATTTTTTCTTAATTTAAAAAAATTTTTAAATTTTCAAGGTAAGGGTTTTTAAAAATTTTTTTTCCCCTGCCCTTTAAAGGGGATAAAATGATTTGGGCCAAGTTTAGATCTCTAACCAAACTGATAGAAAACTAAAGCATCAAATTTATCAATAAAACAATACCTTTGATGATCAAATATTTAAAATTATAAATTTTTTTATAATGACGCAGAACAAAATACCTCTCCTTAAAAGTTTAATGCACTGTTCTAGTAAGATACGAAAAACTAAGTGTTTCCAACAAAGTCAAATCTCAGAGGGAATATAAGCCTTGCCTAAAATTTGATTTAAATTAAGAGAGTTGGTGAATCAGGACTTAGAGCATCACATGAGCTAGAACAAGAGTCTTCCTAAAATCTTACCTTCTAAATCTGAAAACAACAGAAAGTTAAAGTAGGATTCTCAGGTTCTTAATGTTCAAGGTAACTTCGAATCTTTTCATCAAGACCTTGACAGTTACAACAGTCAACTGGTCTCTTATTAATTTATTGATATAATGTTTTTTTTGTTATCAGCAGTAGATTGGGTAAGCGAAAAAGGAGTTAGATAGCACTATCAAAGACATTCAAAAGAAGAGCTCATACCTCAAGGAAATACAAAAACAAATAAGCAAATAGAAAAATAATATCAACATAAATCCATAAAAATCTCCCAGATTTAGCAACGTTTCTCAATTAAAATAGCAAGAAGAAACCGAAGTACAACACTTAATTAGCTAGTAATAGGAATAGAAATTTCAAATACCCAGCATTATAAACAACATAAATATTAATATCAACATCAATGGAGTGAGTCCTCCTTGAGAAGAAATTAGAAATTTCAAGATATAAAATTCTCAAAAAGATGATTACTCTAATTTCTAATCATTTTTATTTTGAAGGTTAAGGAGTTTTCAAAATGAGTTATCGAGAAGAAGATTATGGCGATAAATCTAATAGAATCAAAAATTCAAAATCTCAACTCTCTCTTTAGAATTCATTTTAAAACAATAAAGATACTAAGAGAAAAAATTAAGGAAACACAGTTTAGAGAAGTGAAGAGTTAGAAAAATCATCATAAGAAATAATTCATCAGTAAAAAATAAAGTAAACAAATCTCAATCATTTCAGCTCTGTTTTTCCGAATGAGCAGAATTCATAACAAGTAATGTAGTTGCCCAGTTCCTTTATACAAGAACTTTTATTTTTATCAAATTAATTACTTGGGCAAAGAAATGGAAGCTTCTTTAAACTTGGAAACTTTTAGCAAGTTAAATTCTAGCAATTAGGGAAGAATTTGACAGAATTAGGAGTTGCTGGGCAAAATCCAAAGATAGCTGAATAGATTCCAATTAAGCAAAAGGACTTTCAAGGCTTGCAACCTCTCCGTGTCCATCAGATTTATTCAATGCATAATTAATTTTGCCTTAATAAAAATCTGGCAGAGAGGAAAAACATTCCTCTAGATAAATAACTATGCTAGACGTTCTAAAGCATCAACAGATTCTTGTCTAAGGCTCTAACCAAATCGATATAAAAATAAGTTTGAAATTATTTGATTCTCTATTCTGAAATTATAATTATACTCTGACGAGAAGTCCTACTAAAGCATAACTCTCAAGACAAGACAGTAAAGTTATAGAATATTATGATGAACATGAGCAGCTAAAGAAATTCAAAGATCAGTCTTCCATTCCAGTTAAGTCTCCATAACAGAACGATTTCCCTGATTTAAGTTTAGCAATGCAACAATAAACTCAACTCTAGAAATTTAAGAAACTTAAAGTATTGGATTATTAGCAGCAAGACATATTAAATCTTCGACAAGGATTCATCAGCTCAAAGCTTCTCAGAAATAAAAGCCTTAAAGGAAAATAGAACATTTCAAGCCCTGATAACACTATTGGATTTATCAAGGTTAATAAGGATTAAGAAATGAGACTAGAAAAAGAGATTTCCTCATTTTAGAGCTCATTTTTACAAGAGGTCTCTGGGGTAGCTATTTTTAATTATATCTATAAAGGGAAAAGATACAACATCAAGTCCTGAATCAAATCAGAAATAACATAAAAAGAAGTTTCCTCTTAATCAAAAGGGGATAAGTGATAATTCCAAAGTCTATCGAATTTAAATTATATTTATATCAGCACATAATTAAAAAAGGTTAGACCCCTCAGAAGAAGAATTCTTCCTATTCAGATTTTCAAATTAAATTAACTCCTAAATATTATTTTGAGTCCACTGATCCTTATCTAGAAGCATAGAATTTAAATCATTGTAAAACTTTTGCATGGAAAATTAAAAAATTGCTTATATTTCATTTCTTATATTGGTATTATAATTCGTTAAGATACTCTACAAATTTAGAGCTCCTTCTCTTCTTTTGTTCAGCTAATTATACTTCATGTATCTAGTCTAAAATTTCTTTCTCTGTGAGTGTCCTCATACAAATTTAAGTTCCCTCTTCTTCGCCAAGAGCTAATTCGGTAGCCTAAACTTGGATATCTTAATCTTTCAAACTTCTTTTCCTATTGACCACACTGGAATTAGATTTCCCATCCTCCTCAATTTACATATAATCTTTAGTTAGATACTAATTTATCAAGGACTGACTCAATGAATCATTAATTTATAGTTAAATAAAAATCTAGATCGTTTAATTAAGCTTATTAGAGTATTGATCTCACAGAATGATGAGTAAGTTTACTTGAATTTCTGCTATGCTGGATAATTTTCAGCTTCTCAGTATTTTTCAGCAAATTTTTGAATTAAAGAGGATTATGATTAGACTTTTCGTAATAAGATATAGTCGAAAATGAGTCTTCAAAAAATTAATCAAACTAAGAACCATCTAACTTTTGAGATAGTGAATCACGGTCTTCTTTAAAATTCCGAGGGATTGAATCATTCTTAACATGTAATTTTCCTAGTTTAACTTCTTTCTATAATTCAACTATAGAACTCAGTGCAGTTTAATGATGTTGCTATAGTTTCCCTTTATTTGTTTAAATGATATTTTTTGCAAAGCCTTTTTGAAGTCCTTAAATTTTCTAATCTTCACCATCGCTTTATTTCATTTTAATAGCTACACTCAATCCATTCATGAAAAAGTTATTCATGGTCATAAATTACTCTTAACCGTCTCCTGGATGTTTTTACTTGTTTTCTTCTAACTATTCTTGATTTTATAAATTATTTGACTCATTGCTTTGTCTGATTTGAATGCTCCTACGTTTAAGATATTTATCCTCCTCTTGATCATTAATTTAATAAATATCAAAAGCAGATATGACTTTGACTTCTTCATAAGATTCTTATTACTGATTTCTGGTTGGGGAAACGATTGAGATTTAATTTTCACGATACGATTTGTGTAGATTTAGAGATATATATTAAAAATACATTTTTAGTTGCAAAAGTATTTCTCTCTGTTTTTCCCTGCTTCTGTAGTTCATGCGTGACTTAAGATAAGCTTTAAATGTGTAAATCCTATGCTTCAAAGGAATTAAATTTTATTTAAGATTGGTACTAAATAAGCAAAATTGAGGAAAACATATCTTAAATGGAAATACATCACTCCATCATCTTATTAGATTCTATTTTAACCTCATACAAACTTGGAACCTTAATGCCATCGAAATAGATTGTCTAAACATCGTAATTGGTTGTAGGATTGCCCTCAATAACTCTATCGCCATCTATTCTATGAGCATCAGTAAGCAAAACAGAAACATATCTTCCTGTAAACATCTAACTAAAGCTCACCCATTTTTTATCATGATTTTAAATGTCAACAAAAGCGCAAAGCCTCAGTCTGTAGATAGCTAGGTCTGAAGGAGAAAGAGAGTTGTCAAAAAATTTATCATTGTAAAACGAGTGATCGAACTCTGCCAAAGAAAGTTTGTTTAAATCCTCCTGCTAAAGATCGTGCATCTTTGGAATAAGTTTACTCAGTTTAGGGTCCTACTATGAGTTCTAAACGAATTCTTTCAGCTCATCTATCTTCTTAATTTTTCTCAAGCTTTAAACAAGTGGATGATTGAGTATGTCTATGTTATCTTGATTGTGAGTAAAAACGAAGAAGCTTTTAGCTGGAGAATCAAATGTTCCTCTAAGAGCAAAGTAAACTCTGTGAAAGGCGATCATATAGTTCTTTGAGAGCTCCTTGTGAAGTTAGATGTTATACAGTTCAGTAGGATGCTCAGGATGAGTTTGCTAAATTTACACAGGAAGGCCTGAAGTGAAAATCATCTCCCTTATAAGACTGTGATATACCAAGGGATGATCTATGGTTGTTATATTCTTCTCTCTAATCCCATCAAGCATTTGCCTTCTTGTTCGAAAGTCAATACAAATTATTATAATCGATTTATTCATAAGATTTTACGCTTGCAAAATTTATAATAGATTTAGTCAATGAAGTTGGAGTCCTTTGCGAATTGGATAAGCTATGCGTCAGTTCCTTAAACTTTTGAGAATCCAAACTTCTGACAAGCATCTCTTGTTTCATTAAAGACTCTTTAAAATTCTTTGAGGGATTCATGTGTAGCTATTGGGTCCTCGTAAAATATTCCTGAGATAACGCATGGATCACAACGATCAGAGGAGCAATACATGTTACTGTTGTCTACAAAAACGTTATTCACACTCACTCTATGATGCTAATCATGTGTGGTTTAGTATTCACAGCCTCCTATTGCTTAAAAACCGAACATGAATCAAAAATATTGAGCTAAAATTAATGTTGATTGATATAATAATTTGAATCTGTATTTTGAATTCTTTCTCTAGAACTTTCTATAGTTTATAAAATTTACTCTGAGTTTCTAAAATCTGTAGTTGTGATGGAAGGATATAAAGTTTGAGTCTCTCTCTTCTTAGCTTAACAGAGATAGCTAGTATTCTTGTTCAAAATGTGTATCCTCCACAATTCCAAGTTTGATCATTAAAGAACTGCAAAATAAGTGCTCCAGAGATTCAAGATCGAAATATTTCAAAGTTTATGAATTAATTTTATTAAATAGAGAGAAAGGTGCGACACAATTAGCGAGTATAATTTCTCACAGTCAAGATAAGAAAAAATAGTGAGCTAGATAAATTTCGGTATCTTCATACGGGGTAGAGATTGAGATTAGGATTCCATTTTATTAATTATTTTGGAAATAATTTCGTTTATAAGGATAGGATATGTATTTAATTATGGCAAAAATTTCTACTTTTCTTACTTTTAAGCCAGATTAATATTCCTCTGTTTTCTGATAGAAAATTACTCTTAAAGATGAGATTCTTAAAGAATTAAAGTTAGGGTAAATTAAAACTAGCTATCAATAATATTTGATAATTTCCTTAAGTATATGGCCTGACAATTTATGGATTGATGCATTTTTATTCTCTATTTTTCTTGAATTATACTTTACGTCTTCAGAAACAACCTAGCTTTGATTCTAAACTTTGAAATTCCACACAAATAAAAGTGGTCTATAGCTGCACCATACCAAGTAGGAATCCCATTTTCGTTTGAATTCAGTATCTGCTCTTCTTTCGTAAAGGATGGACAAACAAGATTTCTAATGATTATCGAAAATATAGTCTAGTGCCCAGTATTTCTACTTTTTTACTGCAACTCAAAAGGTGATATCCAAGGTTTTGCAGTAGGCTCCTGTTTTCTAGGTTTCTTGTAGAATTGTTTGTAAGATAGGAAGATTTTTGCTAGCTCAAAATAAAAATAAGAATCAGAAGTTTATAAAAATCTGAATTAGCAATTGCATGATGAAGGATAGATTTATTGTTAAGATCAAGAATATCTACTCTAGCTCCCTTCTGAATAAGAAGATCTATTATCTAAAAAAATAGCTGACTTTTAAAAATTAAATAATTTAATTAAGCATAATATTACAAAATTGAAATCTTCTTTTTTTTTAATAAATGAAAAATTGGATCACTTGTAAATAAAAGCATTTTTAATTAAGTTTATCTTTGTCTTTCCATTGAGTGCTGCTACATATAATGGAGTTAATCCTTTTTTGTTTTTAATGTCTATATGGAATGTAGTGAGTCTAAAAACCTTTCGATCATATATGAAGATGTCACCTCATCTTGAAATTTGCAAAGTAAGTGTAGTAAGCTATCTCCGTCTGTGCTACTTTCATCTGAGATGTAAACAGAAATTTCTCCTTGTTTGAGATTTGGCAAGTGAATGTCAAAACAAAAGCATGTTTCCTTCTCTGAATCCTTTTATCATATCTTTTGTAGACTGTTAGCAAATCTGTTCTTAAGTTTTACAAAATAATGTTTTCTATGGACTAAATGATTAGAGTCTTTCTCTTTTCACTCTTGTTCAAGTCATTCTACTTGCTTTTATTCTTCTTCTATCTGTTTCTTTTTATCATACTCTTTCACCAAATTTGATATGTCTTTCTTTATTTTTTGCTCCATCGCTATTTGTTGTTTTTATGTAAGCCTTATAGTTGGTCAAAATGGCTCCTGCTTTATTACTTTTTTCTAAGAAGGCCGATCAATCTCAATCTTAGATAGTCTTTCTGATTCTTTTTTAGTAGGTTGTTTCTAAACTATCATAGAACCTACTGAAGAAAACGTACCTAAATCTTTTTATTAAAAAAATTACAGAATATTGAGAGGTAAGAACTTACTTTATTTCCTCACCACATCCTTTTATTAGGATTCCTTAAGTAAACTAGGTTATGCTGTCTTTGTTTTAGCAATTGATGATTTTCTCATTTTATTTAACTTAATCAATTTATTTATAGAATATTATATGCATCACTTATCATTTATAAATCAGTTAGACTTATTATAATAAAAGAAAATAAATGTGTTATCATGCAAAAAATGCAAAATTATAATTCATTCTTTGAATTTATTCTATCATTCAGTTTATCAACTAATATTTTTATCAATTTATTGTGACAAAACTTTACTAAGATTATATGCATTAAGATAAGAAGAAATGAATCAATTGAAAAGATTAAAACTATATCTGAATAAAAATAGCTGATAAGTATCAAGGTTAAATTTATTAGAAATATATCTATATGATATGTTTTACTATCAAAATTATTACTTTTAAAATTTAAAAAAAAGAAGAACAAATCTTATTTTGAATAAATTTATTTAAAATTGCAGCTTATTGCTTTAGTAATAGAGAATAAATATTGAGTAAAAGATTTAGTGAGAAATGGCTAATTCTATAATCAAGGACACCAAATTTGAAGTTTTAAAGAATGATGAACACTAAGACTTAGTAAATATAGATTAATTTTTAATAATAAGTATTAAAAAATAAGATTCTATATTTTAATATTGATGGGTTTATAAGTACAACAAAATTCTAAAACAAGTTGAAATTAAAAATCTTTTATGGGAATATAAATAAAAGAAGGGTATGGAGTAGCTAATCTCATGGTTATTCCGATTGCTTAATCACTCACATATAATGCTTATTTTCATTGAACTTTATGCAAATTAAAATTAAATGAAATAAGTTCAAAAAGGATAATTTTTCAATTTAATTAAAAAATATGACCTTATAAAGTTTATTAAACTTAATGCTTCATTTCAGAATAGAAACAGATTAAGAAATTTTAAAAGTCATAAAATATGTCAGGATTCATTTAAATTATGTTTTTGGAAAATTGATAAATATAGAAAAATCTTAACAAATTATAACTTTATATAAAAAAAAATATTTCAATTAAAAAATACAAAAATATCTTTTAATTTAATAAAAACTCACTAACATCGTGGTATTTTTCACTACTGTATAAGTTATCTTTCTGCTTAAGGATGATTCTGAAGATGGATATAATCTTGACCAAACCCAAGTCTAATATATTGCCAGCGATATGATTTTTTACTCTATGTTCTCACAATTAATTTCAGTCACTTTTATGGGTTCTTTCTATGACATCTTCGGCAGAAGAACGATGCTAAACTTAGGTTTAAATGAATTAAGATTTCTATAGATAATAAAATATTTACTTATCAGCCTAGTAGGAACTGCGATAGTAATTTCAGTATATCCTCTGGGAAAGCCAAATGCAGATCCCTTCATTTTCATAATGAGATGTTTTTATTCTACTTTCTCAATTGGACTAATCTTTATATTTATATCACTCATCCTCTAGTAAATGATTATGTAAGGAAAGAGTCAAGAGGCAAGGTAACTGCTCTCTAATCTTTTGGAGGAATCTTTGGAGACATATTCAATTACGGGGTCGTACTCAATTTATCTTTATCAATAGCAAATCAATTCTACTTAATGGGAGCAACTTAAAATTATACTTAATTTCATTGTATAAACTCTTATACTGATTGCTTTCATTCTATTCTTCATGGTCAAAGAAAGTAATTCAAGTGAAGAGGAATACTCAGAACTTAAGGTACCGCTACTATAATAGGAGACAAATGAAGTTTTGCCCGCAATAAAATTAACAAGGATTGAAAAACTTAAAGAGTTGAAATAGCTACTTTTTAAAACTTGCAAGTCAAGCAGAAATGTGCCATTTTGTCTATATGGAAATAAAATAAAACGCTGTAGTAAGATGCACCATATCTCTTCTTTCTCTTTATATGACTATATGGACAACAAGCTTTGTAAATGATTCAGATCCTCTTTTCTCAAACAATGAATAAGCGCAATCAGTGATATCAACCTACACACTGAACGTGTTCATCTCAATGGTTTTCTTGCTTATACCATTAGGAATTATAAGTGATAAACTCCCATTGAAAGTATTATTTACAACTGCATCATTGTTTAAGCTTTTGGCATTTGCATTGTTCTTTTAGATTAATCATCCTACTGGCATTTATTTGCAGATAGTATACTTAGTACTCTATTTATCTCATGCTTCTCAAAATGTGTTTTTAGATACCTTCTTTGCTAGAAACATACCACAGGAAATAAGAGGCACTATGTATGGGGCATATCATTTCATTGGCACTTTAGGAGTGTTAGTT
The DNA here is from genome assembly GCA_027382625.1 of Tetmemena sp. SeJ-2015. Taxonomy (NCBI): domain Eukaryota; phylum Ciliophora; class Spirotrichea; order Sporadotrichida; family Oxytrichidae; genus Tetmemena; species Tetmemena sp. SeJ-2015. Next base: position 38,900 of record JAJKFJ010022504.1, read on the forward strand.
TTTACTAAAACCTCAACTATTTTGATAGAAAACTATGGTGTATACCATCCGTTTATGCTTGTAATGGGGCTTGATAGCGTTTTATTAATTTGGCTCTTACTACTTTGAAGTATTATATCATAATCTCTTTTCTTATAAAATCAAGCTTTATAAACTGTTTTAAATGATGAAAGAAAGATTGATGAAATTCTAAAATTTCTTCAAACTTATCTGAGACAATAGAGATTACTTTAGGTTTTAAAATGCTGCAATATAATAGACAAGTTTTTTAATGTAAGACTTTCTAAACAATGATAAAAAAAATTGCGAATTAATCAGTAAATCACTTGTAATATACTCAATTAGAACAATATAAATGATAAGAAATAAAGCACTCATTAAATTTTGTATCAAATTCTTTTCGTATTTTAAAGCCTGACTGCTTATTAAATTTATAATATGAGGAAATGATGCTAGCAAGTTCTGATTTACTACTGAATTCAGATTTCGTTAAGGTTGTAAGACTCCTGCTGTGCGCAAAGTAGAAGCCGTCGCTGGTCTTTGAGGTTGAGTGTTGTTGTTGAGTATGTTAGCACGGATTTCATTTGGTCTGATTTATTGCGAAGCTGTTGCAATAGTTTAATTTCTATTTACAGAGGAGGCCGTGAATGGTCGCTGACTACTATATCTTGTAGATTTAGAGTTTACGCCTGTGTTTGATTTGCTCTGAACTATCGTGGATAAGTTGGCTGAAACTGGTCTTGAACTGGCTGCGACTGGGACTGTGCTAATAATTGCAGTCTGTTTCTTTTCCTCTTTCTTCATCTTTGGAACTGAGGGTTTTTTCACAGTTTCAGTAATAAGAGGCTTCATCTATATATTAAAAAATTTAACCTTTGTTAAATCCACTTTATTCTGCTCTTTATTGTTGGAAATTAAATTAAAATTGAAGATTGGCTAAAATAATAAATGGATAGCTGAAACTTCTTGTCAGTTAAAAACACTAATTCACCGCCCTAATCTGCAGATTGTTCGATAGCTCATTAAAGACTTATATGAGTTACTTCTTTAATCATCGTCTCAACACTTCTCATCATCGAAATATGATGCGCTCAAATTCCTAAACTCCAAATGTCAACTTTTTATAATTTTTTGTCGCTTATAACTCTGTTCTGAGCGCTCCCACACAAAAGTTGTGATGATGAAAAGTTCTTAGAATTGTATGCTTAAACGAATGATGTAATAAATTATTGAAATTGGACACACTTCAACTGTCTCTCATTTGTTCATTTTGATTTAATTTCTAATTTAATTCTCTTTTTTATTATCTTCTCAGATATAATGTCGATATGCTTCAAATTCACACCTGGAATTAAAACTTATTTATTTTTTGCATAAAAAAGAAGCCAATAAAGTATCATAAATAATATTTATTAAATTCTGCAAAAATATTTATAATACTTTTGAATGATTTGGGTAATTTTAATTAAGTTTATATAAGATTTCAAGGGATTTAATTGAGTAAAAAAAGAATAGTATAAGATTGAATTTTTTGAATTAAAGATTTAACTTAGAAATAAATAAGACATTTATTATAAAGAAAGGCATTATTCTTGCACATTTTTTTCATGGAAATTAAGAAATAAAATATTCGAGAATTTATTTAAGTAGGCTTAAAAATGCAAAAATTTTATCATATTTGCATAAATTCAAAAGCTAAATAAGATGTAATTTGATGTAACCTAATTCATATGAGTAAATATATATTAATCTAATTATAGAATTCTTTTCACAATTTAAATTAAATTATTTTAAGTATTGTTTATATGAGTCAAAATCGGACTCGCATGCTTGGTAGCAATATTTTAATGCATAATTATTGTTTGAAATAAAGTGGTAGGGTTTTACATCAACGTTTAAATAATTATCTTTTAGATGGAAATGATTATATTTTGAAATTATTTTATTTTAAATTCTCAACTATAATTTAATTTTTTTTAAAAAAAATTTTTTTGGGAATTTTAAAAAAAAATTTTTGGTTATAAAAAAAAAAAGAACTAAACAATAAAAATTTTTAAAAAAAAAATTTTTAAATATATTTTCCTTTTTTTAATTAAAAACTTTCCCTTTTTAAAAATGTATGCCAATTAATAACAAAAAAGGGCTGAAAAAATTAATACCTTTTTAAAGCAAAACAAGGTATTTATTATTTTTTTTTTAAATTTAGCTATGGTCTTAAAGTTTTTTGTCCTTCTAAAAAAAGGGAAAATAAACCCCAAAAAGAGAAGCAGAAAAATTTCGATCAAAGGGCTTGGTAAATAATGCAGAATAAATTAACATAACTCAAAGGATGCAAAAAAGCAATTTTTTTCCTTTTTTCCCATGAGATTTTTGAAAACATTACATCAACAATCAGACTAAACTAAAATTTGAAAAATACAAAAAATTTACTCAAATATTTAAAAAACTACAAAAGGTGCTTATAATTAAGCTCAAATATTTTTCTTCTCTCTTACCATATAAAACATAAATAATAAATGAGTTGAAGAAGATTTACTTCTTTAAAATTTTATCTTCTTTTTAAAAGAAATTAATACTAAGAAATAAAACATTAAAATGACTTTAATTTTCTATTTTTAAATAAAAAAGTAGAAACTAGCCGTTTGGCTTTCACTTTTGTAGCGAACTTAAAAGTGTCCATAATCATTGGTAGCTAAGAGTATCTAATTGTCCATAAAGAAGTCCTGCCAGTTTCTGGATTCTTCCAATAAATCTTTCTACTTCAAAATATAGGAGGGTCAATTTTTTCATATCAATTTAAATTAAATTGAATGGAATTTCATTCCCTCAAAATCTTATTTATAACCCAAATTTTAAAGTAATGGCTTAAAATTTAAAAAGAAAGAGTTAATAATTTCTATATAAATTTCAGTCTTGATTTCAAAAATATAATTAGGAATCGTTTAGGCTTATTTCATTAAATATAAAAAAAGCTTATGAAAAAGACAAATACTTTTCTAACAATAAATTAAAAATATTGTATATTGAAAAATGTGTAATTTATTTTTAGAAATTAAAATTGAGGTTTGATCGTGAATATTGTCTATAGAAATTATAAGCAAGGAATTAATTCTTACTTGATCCCTTTTATTTTTGGTAGCGATCCAAATCATGCTCGATGACCAAATTCCTATTTAAAAATTAAACGATAATTTTACTATCTGATAAAAGCTAATAGCTGACCCATTCTACCACCTTCTTCTGTTGAGAGGACTAATTAAATAAATCTCCAAATCTTTCTAACATCTGGAATGTAATATTTATAAAAAGAATTAATAGGAGCTTTTTCATTTTTAAAGATAAATATTGCTAAAAATTACTTTTAAACAGTTTCAAATAAAGTCCATAATTAAAATTGTGATTAGTTAAAATAATAAATAAGAGCTGCAGCCTGTCAGTTTTAAATCGCTGATTCACCCCTGATCTTCAGGTTGTTTTTAATCATCTTCATAGTCTCTCTCAGTTGCGAGATATGATGAGCGCATCCTCCTTCATCTTCAATATATTATTTCATCAAAAATTGTAGCTCTTTTTACTCTTAGCTGAGTGCTCCCACACAAAAATTACAAAGATAAAAAGTTATTAGAATTTCATGCTGAATCGAATGATCTAATTATTTTTTATTGGAAACATTTCATTTGTCACTCATTTAAGCCATTTTAATTTATAATTAATTTCATTTGAGTAACTCTTCTCAGTTATAATATGTTTTAAAGTTGTATTCTATAATAAATTCTATCTAGAAATTGGATAAAATTGTATTTGAGGAGATTTGAAGAGAAATTTATTCAACACTTTATTCGCTTTTAGTACTCTTTTCACCAAAAATATACAATTAAAATTGCTGTATTCTTTAATTTTTTGGGTGTAAATATCAATAAATCATAGTAAAATAATAAACTTTCTTTTATTTTTTTTGTAATCCCCTGTAATGAAAAATAATTATTATACTTTTGGTCTAAATAGTCTTTTTATTATAAATTGTGTCACAATTTATCTGAAATATATTCTCTAAATACTCCTGTATAAGTCATTTTAAATACACTCTCTATCAATTGGTTTAATAATTTGGTCCATTTAAATTATATTTTTATTATATTTCAAATAAACACTTAGCATGCTATAAAAATAGCGACATTTTAAAACAGCAGATATTAATTTTATTAAATATAAAATTATATTAAATTATATAATAAAAAGAATATTGTTTCCAAGTTGCTTGATGAATTTAAAGCTATGAAAATTAAAATAATTTTATGGTCTCTTTATCTCATTCGGATGCGCAGTCTTTATTTAATTGTATTTTAAATGATTAAATTAGGAATTAAGGGCCCAACTCCTAACTATTTTAATTAATATAGATGAGAATTGGTTGAATAATAATCTACTTTATTTATAAAATTTAATTTAAACTATTTCTTCTTGGATATTTATCTTATCTGACAATAAAAAGCAGTAAAAAGATTTTAACGTTAAAATCTATAATAGTTTTCTTTTCAATATTAAGCTAAGGTAGATAATTAGTTTATTTGAATTACCAGTATTTATAATTAAATTCTTTATTATTTGAATAAAATTTTTAATTTAAATAAAGTTTTGATTAAACAAGGAAATTGAAAGAATGAGACCTAAAATTTAAGGATTATGTTGTATTTTTAGTAATTTAACTCTAAAATTGTTTTTAATGAATATTGAAATGATTTCAAACATTAAAATTTCTATGATAGGATGAACAAAGTTAATCAATACTTCTGATTACTAGAGATACTAAAGATTTACGCACCTTTACATTTTAAATAAATAATCCTAGCAATATGTATAATATCCTAATCTACTGTAAGGATATACTCATATTAAAGAAGGAAATTTTAGCTATGGCTGAACAATTTAAATTAATTTAGATTTACTAAAACTTCGCAATATAATAAATATATTCTAATTAAAGTATAAGCATCCAATAAAAATAACAAATTTCATCCATTAAAAGCATTACTTTTATTCCTGTAAATAATTATTACTTAATTGTATCAGAATTCTGGCTAGTTATGACAATATTTAAGATTCAAAACTTAAATGCCTTCAAAAATTAAAATATGATACTAAATCACTAAAATAATTTACTCTCTCATTTTTATAAAACTTTTCATTAAGCGTTATATTATCCATATAATTTAAGATTCAATAAATATATTGGTAAGCTTTTAAACAAAAACTAATTATAAATTATTAATTCAACATTCTCTCTAAGAAGATCGGGCAACTTTTTAGTGTAGCAGCCTAAAATGTATAGTTTGCCTTTGTGATAAAAAAGCCCACAATTACCTCTTCCTTCGTCTAATTTTCCGAAATGATTAGTCGGCAAAAACTTCTGAGAATATGTGTCAAAAACTTCTATATCCTTGTGATACACTAAATCTTTATCTTTGTACAACATAATAAATAAAATATAACTTAACATGAATTTCTTTTTTACAAAAAGTAGCCTCCCACTATGAAATATGTACTAATTACAGACAAGCTCTATTGTTGATTCTAGACAACTTGGCATCTTTCTTAGTTGCTATATTGTTGGTTATGAGCAATGATTTTGAGGCATAATCTATGGACAGTAATAAATATATATATTTCATTTTCTAAGTTGTTGAATTCTCTCCTCTTTCAATTTTATTAATTTCGACATATGAAAAGATTATTTTTGAATGATTTATTTTTTAATTTTAAATGAAGATTCTTAATTTAAGATTAAATTTATTGAGAAAAAAAATTTTCATCTTTTATTCTTTTCTTCAAATTTATTAAACTTTATAAAAATAGTCCATAATTATTCTTAAACATTATTAAAATTTAGGTAAGATAGGTGAAACTAAAGAGCAGATTTTAAATTATTTTTAAAAGATATTTAAAGTATATAATGTTAAGAATTGCAATGCGAAATTTTGTTATAAATTTGAGCAAATGTATAAAATCTTTCAATTAGATAAAATGCGTCGCCTGCTTTGATAACTCTGTCAACTTTTAGCTTTTGGGGATTCTTTATCATATAGTAATTCCATTCTAACCCGTTTGCTTTGACTTAGACATCGACTGCGTCTTTAAGATATTGCCAGTATACTCTGTCCACAGTTGCTACCAATTTTGCTTTGTCGCTCCCTATTATAGTTGTACCATTTAATTAAAATTTATGATTTATTTAACACTAAGTAACAGACAAAAATTTAAGACATCTGAACATTTCCTATGACTCTGACCCAAAACTTCTATAATAATTTCAATTGTATCTTCAGAGTTTAAATCCATGATGATCGTCTTCTTTGGTTTTATTGTAATTCTAACTTTACTCGTTATTATGATAGATTTCGTTAATAGGATATTTTAAAGTTGAAGAGCTCTTCAAAATATAATATCTTTTGAAGAGTATAAAATTGACGTACTCTAAATGTCTCTGTCCTTTTTTAGTAAAATGTTTAATTGAAAATCTAAAAAAGTATTAGTAATAATAAAGAAAGAAACTTCACTTAAACAGTCCATGCGGAAAATTATTCAACATATTATAAATGCCATTAAATTCTAAATCTTAAAGTGGCTCTCATATTGAAACTTTCTGTTGGGATCTGCATCTTCAAGAGCGCAGACGCTGAGTGCTTGTGGAATGAATCGATTGTAAAATAATTTGCACAAGCCTTATAGAGCGAACTGTTCTGAATAAATCATGTAGCTGAGAATGTTGAAAATGCTAGAGCTTTTAAATGCTATTGCTGATTTAGGCTTTGATTTTAAAAAGTTTAAATTAATCTAGTGGCTGTTGACCAGCGCTAGAATAGAGTAGGCTGAGTTTCCTGATGTAGTACTTACTCCTAGTTCCTAGAAGTTTTTATTTATTCTAGGTGGGTTTATTTGAAAACCAAATTTAATTAATTAATGTTTAGCGCCTGGTTAAATTTATCCAACTTTATATTTTTCATTTTGACTATTAGACTTTTAGATTATTTGTGTAAAAAAGTCATTTATGAGAATCAAGAAGGATTAATCAGGATAAAGAGTAAAGAAAGAATAATCTATAGACCATATCAATATTAAACTTGTGATGGGGAAGCACGCAGCGAAACCATAGCTGTCCTAGCCCATTATCCTCCTCAGGTTCAAAACTTTGCAGCCTACAACCGAAAGCCTGGTCTATTGCTCCTACTTAGAGAGCCAAGGTGCTACAGGAGTCTAAGTCTATTCCATCTAGAGAGTCTGCAGGGAAGCTCTCGCCCTCATCATGGAGTTGTGCCTGGACCCAAGACTAGGTTACCATTGACCTTCAAGCACTTGTGCTTCCTTCTCAAAGGCCACCTTCTGGGAGAGCAGAAGCACCTCTACCTCTCGAAGCGGTTCTTCATGTTCCATCGACAGCCCCCGAAGTCACACTCTGCATGGGCTCACTAAGAAGCATCTATCGAGGGCATGGCCTAAAGTTCAAGGTGGCAAGGAGTAACCATAGCTTGAGTCAGCGCAAGCTGGATGGAATATGAAGGACACAAGTTTGCATGTACAGAAGGATTCTCGCGAGCGGGAGCGAGAAGGCGTGCATCGTCTACCACGACGAAACGATATTAAAGCTGTACCAAGGCTCCATCAGGTTCTGGGCCAAGCCTTATCAAAATTAAGGGCTATTCAAAGAGGGGGTTAAGCTCTTCACTATGACTGCTCTCCTCATGATAAGCTCGCACTCGGTCATAAACCTTTGTCCCTGAAGCTGTATAGCGCTGGCAAATCTAGGGCTCGCGTTAGGTAGGGTGCTTAATCTGTATCCAGCGGGTTCAAGCCTCTTCCATTGCTTGAGACTCTGAAGAAGGAATTAGGTATGGATTTTGATGTTTTTGAAAAGGTAAAAGGCATGGTTTTGGACATCGCGTACCTTGAGGAAGCTGAGGGAGAGCTATAGTAAAGTTGGGGGTGAGTAGAGGGTCTCCAAGGCTATGGTTCACTGGGTGACTAAAGTTTAAGTGCCTTATTATGTAATAGGAATAATTTAGTATTAAAAATGGAGAGCGCAAGCTAATCTCAAGGCTTTAGGAGCACCACCACATGCACTGAGCCGGCGAGTCTTCGGTCTTATGAAAGCAGAAGCTTGGCTGGGCTAGGAAGCATCGTATCTACGCAGCGAATGCGAGGACATCAGTGATCACAACTGGCTGGAGCAATGGCTGTCGCGAAGGAGAGGACAGAGAAGCCAGAGGGCTCAACGGTCCGCGCATCTGCTCAAGTGTACGCATTGCCACAAAGTATACAAGTCCAAGGAATTTAAGAGGCATGCTATGGGCCATTAGCGCTCCAAGGGCTTCTCCCAACAATTATAAATCAGAGGCACATATTAGTGCAGCGATGAAGAGAGGGAGCTGCCTACCTCTTGCGTCCTCAAGGCGCACCTGGCCAGCCAGAGCAAGGAGGATCTCTTGCACTCTGGGTGCAGCCCTCTAGTCGTGAAATAGCTCATGTTCAAATCTCCTCCACTAGTAGCTCCTAGCTAAGACCAAAAGCTTAAGAGGCAGCTATATTATGCTCGCTGACACTGACTTCTAAACTGCCCTTGATCACAGCGGATGATTTCTTAGTCACGCTTGCTGGGCCATCTATGTCAGGCTCCTGTGCAGGAGTTCCAGCACCCATTAAAATGCGAGGAGCCGGTACACTGCCATTCTTAAAGTGGGCTCTTAGTGAGAACTAGCCAAGGTATCGCAGAGCAATTGATGAGATAGGAGTTCTATTCACAATTAAATGGGATTTCAATACGATCTTAGAGCACATTGGATAGTCAGGCGCCCTCTTCTTGAAGAAGCCCCAGAAGCAAAAAAAGAGACAAAAAGCACAATTTGTACTTCAGTAAGCAGGACTTGCAAGAGGATGCAGAAAACGTGATGCGACTGTTCAACGACTTCAAGGTTACCCCTACCTCAGGTAAAAGGGCATGCAAGGACTCGGCGAGGTCAGGTAGGTCTACATCTGGCGGGAAGGGATACTATTCATCTACAGAGAGTATGACTACATCACGGATTACACAGAGGCTCGTCAGGCCCTGGATGCTCATCAAGATACTTGGTATGATGCTCAGTATAGTCGGAGCAGTGCTCCCGCTGGGGATGACAGACCACTGTCTCAGCCCTTCCTCCATTCGCATCAAAGGAAGGAACCCGCCAGAAGTCTTCCTGTGCAACTTTCGCTATGCATGCAGGCTGGCTAAGAAAGCCTGGACCAGTGGCTGCCGCCCATTCCTTGGATTGGGCACCACGAGGAGGAGAAGTGCTGGCGGCTAAGGCCTAATTCGGCATCTACTACATGGGCTCATCGTATGCAATGGTTACTCTCTTGTCACTTACCACACATAATGGATCGGTTCACACAGCATTGAGGCTGCAGAACATAGATTCGGTCTTCAACAAGAATCAGAGGTGGCTCATAGACGATCTCATTCATTTCAAAGACGGAATCTTGACACTAGACGACATTATACAGAACCTCAAGTAATTGTCTAGAGAGCAGTAGAAGAAGGCCCCTTGAGGGGTTTGAACCCCGCTCCTGGGGCTACCTCTCCCTGGCGAAAGAAACACCTTAGGCACCAAAAACTACTACTGCGGGGTGAGCTCGCCCTATCCTAGCCCTCTAGATCAAAAGGGAATAGCCGAGATGTGACTGAGCAAAGTGCTTATTTCTGAGAGAATGATATGAGAAACAACATTGAGGATGGACTAGCAACCTCTAAGTTAGTCCTTCTTTATATATTTCGGCTAAATTATTATCAAAATGACTTTTTTTCGAATTAAACCAGGTGCTAACCATTAATTAATTAAATATGATTTTCAAATAAATCCCACCAAGAATAAATTCAAACTGCCATGGAATTAGGAACACTAAATCAGGAACCTCAGCCTGTTTAATTCTAACTTTGTTCAGCAGCCACTATGACTAATTTAAACTTTTGAAAATCAAAGCTAAATCAAGAATAATTATAAAATATTATAAGAAAGAATTTAATAGATTATTAAGTCAATTAACAATCAGAATTATTATATAAATCAAATTTTCACGAAACAATGGCGGAGTATCCTATTATTCTTAGCATGCTCTTACCTAAAGAAAATTAACTCTGTGGACAATTATGGTACAAATTTCATCATCTCAGCATAAAGTAAAAACTTGACTCAAGTAATCCCCTATTTTTTTAATTCAGCGTATATGAATAAAAATAATGGTTTATATAAAAAAGAGATATGTTTAGTCATAATTCATTTCTTTAATTTTTTCTTTTTCTCTTGTCTCAAACATTGATTAATAATTCTTATGAAAAATCTGTGAAATTAAACTTCATAATCCTGTGTTGAGACAACTAGTGTCCTGCCATTTTGAAACTCAAATAAACTCATTCAAATAAAACTTAAGAATCATAAAATATTCTATTCTAATGCATAAAAAAGAACTGTCTTCTGCCTCCATTTTGTTTTAAATGGAATTCTAATTCAATTCTATCATTAAAATAATTAAATCCTAAATAATTTATTTTAATAATTGTTTGTTCATTTTAAGACTATTTCTGAGAATAAATAAATTTACAAAACATAAAAATCCAGTTTAAACACTTAACATTCTATAGGTGTTATCATAATTAACTTCATTTATTTAAATTTATCGGATCACCTATTTTAAAAAATTAGGATTGATATAAATCTTTATTATACTTTAAAAACTAATTAGCTATAATTGGAATGATAGACTATATTAAAATACAACTTCTACAAAAAATTAAAAAATGAATTTTAAATCACTCAAACGTTAATTTTGAAATTATAAAACTGGTTTTGAATGCTCTTAATGACGTAATGATAATTTAATAATATGTTATAAATATATTCTGAATATCATCCATGAAACATATAACTGTATGTTTGAATAGCATTTAGAGATTTCTAAACAAATTTTTAAATATCTTTAATTTTAACTTGCATAAATTACATATTTTAATAAGGGAAGAAAATTTTATTTCATATATTGCTTTGCCCACTGATTAAATTAGCATTTTAATAATTCTAATCACATCCATTACCTCTGTGTTCTCAATCTAAAAATATGAAGAGTAAAGGATAATAGATATACAAATTGCTGTATTAATTTTATGATTTTTGGCTTTTGGAATTAATAAAAAGGGTTTTTTAATTTCTTAACTTTAATGAATATTAAGCCTCAATGTTTATAAGAGACGACTAAATGAATTATTTTTTTTAATTTATTAGGAAAATAAATAAGCTTCAATCGAATTATAGGAGAACTTAAAGTAATATCATTCAGCGTACTTAAGAGATATCTTATTTAAATACTGAAAAAAACAATGAGCAAGCCAAAATGTTAACTTAAAAAAGGGATGCTAGTTATTTGCCTATGTATTATTTTATGTTCTACCTTAATATAAATCCAAAAATTTGATAAGAAAGTGATAATATGTTAGATACGACTAATTAATTTATGGTAAATCGCCTCTCAGGAGTCGGTGTGTCGATTTCGATTGAAGCACGACTTCTACTCCTTCTTGACGGAAATAGGTCAATTAAAATCTTTCAACTAATATTTAATATACTTTATTCCTCCAATCGAAGGAGTGAATAACGATTACATTCGGCAGATCCTCAAAGGATACAAGTAAATATTTAAAATTTGTGAGATCAAAGTGTCAAAGTACGATGAGCTATTATTGCGACAGGTGTTCAAGGATATTTTGGAGGATTTTAAACTTCTGATGTTCCTCCCTGTCATGGAGACAATACTTCTTCAATTTATTGAATACTCTTCAATCTGATTACCTAACTTACATCGTCAAGCTTACTTGGGTGGGGGGGTCTCTGCATCGGATGGCTCTTTTGAAAGTGACTTCATCATAATTTCAGATAGCAGCTGTATTTATAAAATCTAGCTTTATAAAATGTTTGATGTGATGTAAAAGAAAATAGGAAAGTACGATGGAGTTCAAAAAAAATTTCTTACAACTTATATGAATTATAGCTTTTAATATTTTTGCAATAAAATAGATAAGTTTTTCAAGATAAAACTTTATAAAACAATGATAAAAAAATTACGAATTAAGAAGTAAATCACTTGTAATATACTCAATTAGAGCAATATAAATTATAAGGAAATAAAGCACTCATTAAATCTTTTATCAAATTCTTCTCCTTCTTTCCATGATAGGTGTTATTTCCGTATTTTAAAGCCTGACTGATTAATAAATTTAAAATATGAGGGAATGATGCTAGCAAGTTCTGATTTACTACTGAATTCAGATTTCGTTAAGGTTGTAAGACTCCTGCTGTGCGCTAAGTAGAAGCCGTCGCTGGTCTTTGAGGTTGAGTGTTGTTGTTGAGGATATTAGCACGAACTGCATTTGGTCTAGTAGGTTGCGAAGCTGTTGCAACAGTTTAGTTTCTATTAACAGAGGAGGCAGTGAATGGTCGCTGACTATTATATCTTGAAGAATTAGAGTTTAATCCAGCGCTTGATCTATTCTGAACTATCGTGGATAAGTTGGCTGAAACTGGTCTTGAACTGGCTGCGACTGGGGCTGGGTTAATTATTGCAGTCTGTTTCTTTTCCTCTTTCTTCATCTTTGGAACTGAGGGTTTTTTCATAGTTTCAGTAATAAGAGGCTTCATCTATATATTATAAAATTGAACCTTTGTTTAATCCACTTTCTTCTGCTCTTTAATGACGATATGCTTCAAATTTACACCTGGAATTCAAACTTATTTTTTTTTAATAAAACCGAAGACTATAACTTAACATTAATATTTTTTTAAAAATAAATTTTGCAAACATTTTTATAATCTTTTTTTTATAATTAATTTGGAATTTATATATAAAGAATATACTGAAGATTTATTAATTTCTCGATTGAAATTAGAATAGGCATTTAAAATTTATTATAAATTATTATTTGAATCTTTGTTAAAGTTTTATATACTTTAAATAATAATTTTAATTTATTTTATTTAATTTTTTGAGGGATTGAATTGAGTAAAAAATAAAATAATGAGATGTCTTTAAATAAAAAAGATTTTCTAGGAATTATAGAAACAATATTATATTTTTTCTTTAAAAAAAATTAATTTATGGAATAAAGATAGCTATAAATAGTTTTTAAACATGTATAATATATTTTGCTTAATTTTATTCTCCAAATAGTTATTCTCTAAAGAAATAAAACATTAAAATGACTTTAATTTTCTATTTTTAAATAAAAAAGTAGAAACTAGCCGTTTGGCTTTCACTTTTGTAGCGAACTTAAAAGTGACCATAATCATTGGTAGCTAAAAGTATCTAATTGTCCATAAAGAAGTCTTGCCAGTTTCTGGATTCTTCCAATAAATCTTTCTACTTCAAAATATAGTAGGGTCAATTTTTATAAAATCAAATTAAAATTACTTAACTGGAATTTCATACCCTCAAAATCTTATTCATCCCCAAAATTTAAAGTCATGTCTTAATCGTTTTAATAAATAAGAGTTAATATTATCCGTTCAGCCCACATATTTTTAAACTTATTAGTTCCTTTAAGTAAAACGTTGACGAACGAGAACATACCAGTAGTTTTCTAGAGTAACAATTTGTACTGTATTAGGGCTCCTTGTCGGCTAAGTATTGGTAAAACCATTTAAAAAAGGTAATTTTACTTTCAGATCAATTCCACAATTATAGGACCTCCCTCCAGAATGCAAATTATAGATCGTTTAAAATCTACCACTCTAAAGTCCTGTAAAAAAAGTGGCTACTTACAGTAAAAGCTGAGTCTCTACTCAGTAATGCGAAATCTGGGCTGAACAGAAGTATATAAAGTTCAGTATTATATTTCAAAGATAAAAATAAGAAAATCATTGAGACTTACTACATTATATATTAATTAAAACACCCATTAATGTATAATTAAAAAAATTATATGATTTTCATATCAGATAAAAAACATTATGCTAAGTTTAAGTTTATAAGTGTTAGAATTTAAGAAATTAAAATTAGGTTTGATCGCTAATAGTGGCTATTGAAATTTTAAACAAGAAATTGATTCTTACATGTTTTCTTTGATCTTTCGTAGTGATCGAAATCGTACAAGCCGAGCTAAATACTATTAAAATATGAAAAAATATAATTTATTTTGCAAAATTACTTTTAAAATGCACAATTAACTGTGTATATAGTTGGAATTTTAATTAAAATCGATTATCGTTAAAATAATAATTGAAGAGTTGTAAAATGTGTCAAAATTGAAATCATCAAACACCCTCTACTTCTAGCTTGTTCGATAGCGTATTAAAGTAATGCGAGCTTCATTTTCTTTGTTCATCTTAGCACCTCTCACAGTGGAAGATTGACTCACGCACTCTTTTTCATCATTTTTCATCTCTAATTAAAAAAATTGTGTCCGTTAAAAAACTTTTACTGAGCACTCCACAAAAAAGTTGCAAGGATTAAAAATTTAAGAATTTCATGCTGAATCGAATGGTGTATTATTATTCAAATTGGACACACTTCAACTGCACTTAAATTTATTCCTTTTAATTTAATATCTAATTTAATTCTCGTTTTTATTAAATTCTCAGCTATATTTATTTAAAATTTTTAAAGAATACTTTATAAATAGACTGCTATTTAATATACAAAGCTTTAATTTAATAACGTTGACAGTTTCAAATATTATGATCTCTGCAGTGTAAAGTGCTAATAAATTCAAAACCATAGCTAGCATTTATTAAGACTCTTCATCCTTGCTGATCTTGATGTTTTCTCCAATATCAAATTTTACCGCACTGTTTCTCAATTGCGATTATCAATAGAGTTATGACCTTGAAGAGTAGTAAAACTAATTTTGCATATTTGCATATATCTCTGCGCATTTCAGTTTGATAGAGGCATTCTCTGATCAATTCATTTTTCATCACTCTGAATTAGCTCATCTTTTTTTTCTTCCATTCCAATCTTTCATTAAGATTTACATCAGCATCATGAAATTCAATATTAGGTATTTTCTAAAATCCCCACCCTCTTTGACTTCCTCCTTCGCCAAATGCTTTATCAACTCTTATTAAGTTGTTTTATAATTTGCCTTATATAAAAATCTGAGTCTGTAAAATCTGATTTTACCGTACTTCAATTTTTTTAATTGAATTCTTCTTATGATTTAAGCTATCCTGAAACTGAGATAAGTTAAGAACTTCTTCCTTTATTATTTATTAATTGATATGTCTTAAATATGAGTATATCTAAAGTCAAGGCTCTCCACTTTCAATTTCACATCACACTTTTCTTTTAGTGATGATGAGCTTCAACTTTATTACAAGTTTCTTTTTTTATTGAATAATGTTTTCGCAATCTTTATTGTTGAAACTTCCACATTCAGATTGGCGAAAGATAGAAGCTTTCATTTATTTATTAATGATAAAATTCATATTATAATTAATATAGATAGTGAATTTGAAGTGAAATTACTTCTATTATTTTTTAGAATTACTTCGAAGCAGATTTTTAATCCACTATTTCCAATATGAGTCAATCTTTTTCAACAACCAGCAGTTAATTGTGCATTTAAAAGTAATTTTGCAAAATAAATTATATTTTATTAATATTAAATATAATTTTACTATCCCCGAGAAGCTAATAACAGCTCATTGCTACCACATTCTTCTAATCGGTGGTCTAACTCTAATATTGTTCAAATTTGTCTCCCATTTGGAATGCAATATTTAAAAATATCATTTTATCGGAATCATTTTTAAAACAAAAAATTTTTTGTTTAAATATAATTTTAAATATATTTTGTATTTTATGTTTTACAGTTGAAAGATATATTAAATATAATAAGAGATTGGATAAAATTGTATGATAAAAGTCATATCTAAGAGAGATCTTATTTAATATTTTATACGCATCAGTACTTATTTTGCCAAAAATATGCAATTAAATTAAAGTTGCTCTATTCTTATTTAAAAATGTTAAATAAATTAAAGTAAAATTATAAATAATATTTCCGTATTTATCATCATTAAAGCGATATAATCAGTAATAGAAAATAATTTAATTATCTTCATCGACTAGACTTCCCATTTAAAACTTATTCTATTTTCTTTTAATTATATCTAAGAATTTAAAAGAAAATAATTTAGAAATACATGCTCATTCTTGTTAAAAATTATATGAATTCTAGTTTGTTTTTAAATTTTTTTCGTTAATTATTTTGAAAAAATGTCAGCCGCTGGTGTCACCCATTCCATCTCTAAAAAAAAAAAGCAATTTTACAGAGTTGGCACGGGAGGTCGACCCAGCCAGTCCGGCCACCACGCCATCAGCCGCCCCACCTGCACTCAGCCAGCCACTGAGGCCCCACCTTTCCCCCACGCCGGGGGGCGGCTCCCAAACCCCTCCGACCTTTTTTTAGCTCTCACCCTCGGCAAATCCGAGAGACCTCACCCAAGGTCTGTGAGAGGGTCGAGCCGTCGGCGTGGTGGAGGTCGGCCTCGGGGGGTGGCTGAGTGCAGGTGTGGCGGCTGATGGCGTGGTGGCCGGACTGGCTGGGTCGACCTCCCGTGCCAACTCTGTAAAATTGCGTTTTTTTTTTTTGAGATGGAATGGGTGACACCAGCGGCTGACATTTTTTCAAAATAATTAACGAAAATAATCTAAACAAACTAGAATTCATATAATTTTTAACAAGAATGAGCATGTTTTTTCTTTTTTTTTTTAAATTCTTAGATATATTTTACTCGAATAAAGTATCTCAATTATAAACCTTCTTAAAAGACAAATAATATTTAATAGGATTCATCAAATTCAAATTTAAATATTTCATAAATATACTCTGAGATATTTAATAAAGAGAATATTGTTTCCAAGTTGCTTGATGAATTTATAGCTATGAAAATAAACATATTTATGGTCTGTTTGTGACAATCGAAGGCTTAGTTTTTATTTAATTGTGTTTAAAATTAGAAAATTAAAAAGAGGATATATTTAGTTTAATCCCTAACTCCATTAATTAATAAAGATGAGAATAGGTTGGATAATAAATTAATTTATTTAAAAAATTTAATTGAATACGTTGAAATTAGGATATTAAATAGATATATTTTTTATCCTTCCAACTTTTTAATGAGAAATACAGCCGATGAAAATTTTATACTCACTTGAGTTCACAAGATTTTAGTGAATCAATCTTGGATATGACTATGAAGTTAAAAGTTTTTACCAAAAAATCTATAAATAGTTTTTGAATAATTATTAATCTCAGGTAATTAAAAGAATCTAATTATAATTTAATTACCATCATTTTATAATAACCACCTTATTATTTAAATAAGAACTTTAATTCAAACTAATTCGTCACTTATTAAGAGAGTTTGCTGTATGAAACTTAGAGCTTCTATAATAAGGGTTGTAGTATGTTTGAATTATTTGTCTCTAAAATTGTTTTGAATGAATATGAATATGAGCGCAAGAATAAAATTCCTCTTCTTGTATTGACTAGGAATGCTTTGTTATTGTCATCCCTCCCTATGCAGATCAAATCAATATTTCCTATCAATAATCGAAATCTTAATCTTCAATAAGAAACTCGCAATTTTAACTAAGCATGAATTATTATAATCGATCTAGGTTCACTGAACTTCGCAATAATACAAAATATATAATTACAGTATAAGTGTTCAATAAAATAAGAAATATCTTCCATTAAAAACTTACTATTGTTACTGTAAATAATTATATTTTAATTGTATCAGAATCTGGTTAGCTTTGGCAATATTTAAGATTCAAAACTTAAACGCTTTCAAAAATTAAAATATGAAACTAAAACAGTAGATTATATTATTCTTGCATTTAGAGAAATCTTCCCATTATATGTAAAATTATTTATATCATTTAAGATTAAATAAAAATAGACTGTTCATTTTTTACGCATTAAGCTTAATTTGTATTAAATAATATATTTATAATAATAATTTCAACATTCTCTCTAAGAAGGCTGGGTTACTTTTTAGTGTAGCAGCCTATAATGTATAGTTTGCCTTTGTGATAAAAAAGCCCACAATTACCTCTTCCTTTTTCTAATTTTCCGAAATGATTAGTAGGCAAAAACTTCTGCTTATATGTGTCAAATACTTCTATATCCTTGTGATACACTAAATCTTTCTCTTTATACACATTATAAATAAAATATAACTTAACATGTGATCTTGCTGACAAATAGTAGCCTCCCACTATGAATATGTACCTATTACAGACAAGCTCTATTGTTGATTCTATACATCTTGGCATCTTCTTTGTTGCTATATTGTTGGTGATGAGAAATGATTTGAGACAAAGTCTATGGACAGTAACAAATATATATATTTCATTTTCTAAGTTGTTGACTTCTCGTCTCTTTCAATTTCATATATTTATCAAAGGAAAAATATTTTAGGGGAAGGGAAAATTTTTTTTGAATTTTTAAAAAAAAAAAGAATTTTTTTTTATTTTTTAAAAAAATTATTTTTTTTAAAAAATTTTTTTTTTAAAAATTTTTAACTTTAAAAAAAAATATTTCCCAAAAAAAATTTTTAAAATTTTTTTTTAAAAAAAAATTTTTTTAAAATAAA
The DNA here is from genome assembly GCA_027382625.1 of Tetmemena sp. SeJ-2015. Lineage (NCBI taxonomy): Eukaryota > Ciliophora > Spirotrichea > Sporadotrichida > Oxytrichidae > Tetmemena > Tetmemena sp. SeJ-2015. The sequence goes on from JAJKFJ010022504.1 coordinate 57,580, forward strand.
ATTTTGATTTTTTCCAATTATAGGGGCCTTTTCAAACCCATCAAAGGCCTAAAATTTTTAAACCCAATTTTCATCGGGCTAGAGGTCAGCTGCACCAAATAAAATCTATTTTTTTACCTATTTTTTTCTATTTTTAAAAAAAATTTAAAGCGCTATTTTGGGGAAATTTAGTCCAATTTTTTTTTGTTTACATAACATACTTCACCCTTTTTAACCCCAAAAGAAGTAGAGCAAAAAAATGGGTGGCATTAGCACATTTTCATAAATTTAAAATTTTTGGTTATGAAAAAAATTTTGGGGAACTATTTAAAAATAGCGCTTTAAATTTATTTTACAAATAGCAAAAAAAATGGGGTAAAAAATATAGATTTTTTTTAGGTGCAGCTGACCTCTAGCTGACTAAAATTGGGATTAAAATTTGAGGCCTTAGATTTTTAAAATTAGGCCTATTTTTTGGGAAAAAATCAAAAATTCAGGAGCAAAAATTATCCTAATAAACATTTTTTTTATTTATTAAAATTTCTTAAAAAATTTTTTACGTCGGGGAAAAGGGCCCCCCCCCAAAATTTTTTTTTAACTTTAAACAAATAGTCCACATTATACTTAAATTATTTAAAAAAAAATTTATTTATCAAAAAATTGAAAAAAGCCAATATTTTTAAATAAGATTTAAACTATATTTTTTTTTAATTTTAGTAAAATATTAAAAATCGTTCAATTAGATAGAAAGCATCTCCTGCTTTGATAACTCTGTCAACTTTTAGCTTTTGAGGATTCCTTATCATGCAGTGATTCCACCCTAACCCGTTTACTTTTACTTAGACATCGACTGCGTCTTTAAAAGTTTTTCCCAAAAAACCCCAAAAACATTTTATATTTTGTTTGTAAATATAAAGGCTATTTAATTTAAATTTTAATTTAAAATTTTATTTTTTATAAAATTTTTTAAGACATCTGAAAGTTTCCAATCACTCTGACCCAAAACTTCTATAATAATTTCAATTGTAAGTTCAGAGAATTTAAATACGTGGGAGGATCTGCTTTCTTTACTATATTTTAATTTTCGCTCGACTCGTTTAAAGTTAAAGAACTATTTAATTTCTTTTGAATATTATAAAATAAATTAAAAAAGGTGCTCTGTCTCTGTTTATCCATTTTAATTTATTAAATAATTTAATTGATAATTTAATAATTTCTTTGCTATAATAAATAAAGAAACTACGCTCAAGCAGTCCATACGGAAAATTATTCTACATAAATGCTATTATAAAGAGAATTAAGTGAAATAGCGGGTGATTTGAATATTTAAGATTAACTTAGGGAAATAAGACTGTGCTCATCTTATAATAATTTTTCCCTTCCATTCTTGCCAGCGGAGTCCTCAGACTGCAGATCTTCGACTGCCTCGATTCTGAGCTGTCCCCAATAAATTGATCAGGGGCCGCCATCACTTTGATGAGCTTAGGTCTGATCCTTTTAAATTCAATTGCTTGCTTTTCATTATCTTCTCTGCCTTATGCTAATTTTTCTCTATTAAGTTTAATAAGCATTCTTAATTCCTTATCTTACCCACTGCTCAAGCAGATCCTTGCTCTCTTTCACATTAGCTTGGAAGGCTTATGCCAACGAGTTCATTGTAGGGCGAAATCAGTTGAGTCTTGGGATCGTCTGATCGGAATGCAGTTGGTTCATGGGTTGGAGGATCTCTTCCTGCCGATCTCTCTTTTAAGTGCCTTTAAATCTAAGGCAATGATGTTGAGTGATTTATCAATTTTTACATAAGTTATCGTGAAGATGCTTTCGAGACTCGGGCCCTTCCATAATAATTGCTCCTCTTACGAGATTTAGTTTCCCTGAGTCTGAACTCAGGATCTTCTTCCTCGCATGAGCACGACCAAGCTTAGGCCTTTTTCTTGCCATTTGGGCATGGTTTCCTCAGTGGTTTTAATTAAGACTGCCCTCATATTAATTAAGAAGGGCTCCTTATTAAATAAGAACAAGGCTCTAATCAATTAAGCAGGCTTATACTATTTAATAAGAATTTAAACACATGGAGCCCGCCAACTTAATTCAAGGGGACGAGGTCGCCCTGAAGAAAGAAGCGATCCATCTCCCCATAGAGGAGGAAGCCTCGAGGTCCCTGGATGGGGAGGAGGAGCCTCCCGTCGAAGCCGGAGTCGGCGATCAAGATCCTGCCGTCGATGAGCATGCACTCCTAAAATCAAAGCGCGGGAGGAAGAGCAAGTACGAGGGCGCGGAGCACCCCGAGCTCATCGATCGTGCCAAGCTGATCTTGCCCTTGCACAACTACAACCTCGAGAAGGTCCTGGAGCTGGAGGAGTTCCTGCCCCTGAGAGGATCCAAGGACCTCACCCGCTTCGTGAGCAAGTTCATCCTCAACAAGACTCTCCAAGGCCACTCCAAGTCCATGAAGGAGAAGTCGATGAAGTCGATCCAGATCAATACAGACACCTTCAAAAATTAAGAAAGTGAAGAACGCAATTTTAAGCAAGCCCCAGAAGATGATATTCTTCACGAGCAGCAGCAAGAGCTCGCACCCATAACAGTCAACTAGGGAGCCAAGACATAGTCCGAAATCACCTCAGTCTACATCAGAGAGTACATGACGATGAATCACATCAACAGGCAAGAGCTCCTCCATCGTATCCTCCAGAGGAATAGCCAAAGCCTCATCGAGTTCTTGCAACAGCTCAAGTCGGCTTGCCCAGAGAATCTGTATCAAAATATGTTCAGAGCAATCTACGAGCTCTGCCAGCAAGGGGGCCTCAGTCTCCAGATTAAGACGAGGCTCTTCGTTCAATCACTGCTCTACTACAACTACGAGTCAATCGAGATAGATGAGGCCCTCCTCAAGAGCTCGATCTAGCTCCTTGCTTACAGGCCTAACACCGAGCTCGCCCTTGGGCTAGCGAATTACATCTTCATCAACGAGCCAGACTGCCTCGGGAGGCTCGAGGATGACTTGCTGGGACTGGATCGATCTAATATAGGAATTATTCCATTGATGATTGGCACTTTCCAAAGGTTCAAGGTCGACTCCTAGATCATCAAGCTTCTCCCTAACACCCTCCTGTCTCTCAACAAAGGCTTCATCCAGATGATCAAAGAGGACTCGGGCCTCAGGATGATCAGAGATGTTCCCGTGAACGTGGTGGGGGACTTCATCAGCATCTGCGCGCTGAGCATCTCTCAGTCTTATCAAAAGCTGGACAACTTTATTAAGGCTATGAACTCGATCTTTGTAGAGAAATGGGACTTCCTCGATTAAGAGGACTACTCCTTCTATCTCTCTCAACTTGCTTAGGAGCTGAAAGCGAGGAGCCCTCTCTGGATAGGCAAGCTCGATTAAATCTCCGAACTCTCCTCAAACCTTGCGATGATACAGCAAGAGAGGGAGTCCGGAACCGGAAGGATATCATCCAAGATGCCCTGAAGGCTGACTTTACCAAAGTCAACAAGTTTCTTAATGTGCCAAACAAGTCCAGCGATCTCAGCAACGAGGACCAGCGAAGCACAGTCAAGAAATTCCTCAAGTAGAATTCCGAGGATGAGAGAGTAATCAACTTTTGTAAGGCTGAGCCTCTCTCCCTCTTTAAAAAGCATGCCTCCCTGGAATAGATCGAGAAGTTGCTAGGCTTCAGTCTCCTGGCACTCTAGCGGTTCTGCATGAACTTCTTACTGAGCAACGAGAATCCTACTCTCTTTCTTAACTTTGGCATCGGCAATGGGAAAACTTTGCTCTGCTCAGTTTACGCTATGATGTTGGCAATTAAGCACCAAGGACCTGTCTTCGTTATTGGGAAGAACGATCACCTTGTCCTCCGGGACCACAAGAACTTTGAGCCATTGATAAGGAAGCTCGGTCTCAATACCAATCTTCAAAACTACTCACCTAAAGCCGGGGTTTACTATCTCTGTGAGTCATACTTGATAGCTCGAAAGGATGACGAAGAATTCAGCAAGATCCTTTAAAGTACGACCTTGATTCTAGACGAGTACGACTGGATCATGTTTGATGGCTTGCCACTGGACTTAGTGGAGATGCATAAGTAGCTTCGCAAGGCTAAACGCCTCGTGGGGTTAACTGGATCTACTCTTTCTCAAAAGGAGGACAGTCTTCTCGAGGTCATCTACGATGAGGTGGAGGTGGTTTTTCCTCGTCTGAGCAGCATCATAGGGGAGAGGAAAGTTTAGCTGAACGCCGAGGTAGTCACCACAAGCCAGCTGGATTACCAAAAGCGCGCCTTCCAGCTCGCCTTCTAGCACTGCCGCCTCACGCCCGTGATCATTGTGGCACAGAAGAACTACTGGACGATTGACTGCTATTTTCGCAAGTTCACACAGTTTCCCTATCAATCCTTGATGAAGATCAGGGGAATGCGATTCGAGGCTATTTTCGATGAGCGTTTCGCTCAAAAGGACGCCGAAGGAAAGTATGGAGTCTATCTACTGACTGAAAAGCAGGGGAGGGGTACGGATTTTAAAACGAGCTAGGAGATTGAGTTCAACGGGGGCCTTTGCCTCATCATAGCTGACATCTTCTCTGAAAGATCAACTGAGCAAATCATTGGACGAACTGGACGCCTTGATAAGAGAGGAGTCTACAAGCAGCTGATCTATCAGTAAAATGCCACTTCTACTGCTGAGTAGATCATCGCTCTAGAGCAGAGGATCATGAGCAACAGTCTCCACTTCCGCCTTGGGCTCCTCCAGTTCCAAGTGGAGCTTATGAAAAGGAAGTAGGAGAGAGAATCTGTTGATAAAGATATTATAAAACTGACTAAATCGGAGAATAATAGGGCAAAGCAAGAGGTTAAGATGGATGCCCCAGTCGAAGAGGAGAAGAAGCAACAGTCGGTATGCTCTTTTAAGGATGATTTCATCAGGGAGGATCATTCATCTCAAGATGAGGACGATCAAGAGTCCTCGGAGTAGACTGATAGCGAGGGCAGCTTGGGGAAGATAAATTAGGAGGAATAGCTTTAAGAGGTCTCTGAAATAAAGTAGAGCGTTCTCCGCACTTTAGATGAATCTCAAGAAAAAAGCTTATTTATGCAATCTAATTTAAAAGGTTCTGCTGACCAATCCTTGAAAGAGACGCCTCCCAAGCGCGAGAGCAAGCGCCTCTTGAAGCAAAAGGAGAAATTCATCAAGGCAAAGCTGAAGGCGGTGGAGAGCATTATCAGAGAGGAGAACCAGAGAGTCGAAATTCAGCATTCAGCCAGAGCAGAGGTTCTTAATGCTTAGGATGGAAATGAATCTGAAGGGATGCAGAGCTCGTCTAAGAAGAAGTACCATGCGAGAGGCACGCGGAAGAGAACTGCTGAGCAGAGGAAGCTGAGCTCGGGCTCGATCGGAGGAGATCAAGAACCAAAGACGGCCGATTCGGAGTGATGAAACTTGATCGTTTGTCAATTAATTTTTAAAGTTTTAAGTTTAACTTATTTTAAAGGAGGCCCAAGAAGTTTCCTATCTATTGAAAACCGCAAGAGAGCTCAAGACATCAGCTCGTGCTGCTCATCCCTCACCACGGAGAGGACGTTACCGTTGTCATCAATGATTCCGGTATCATGGAGCTGGTGAACTAAGCCCTTGTAGTGCGCCATCTCCTGCAGCTGCTCCTGCATCATACCAAACTCCTCTCTGATGCGCTTGTTGTCCTGGAGGTACTTTTGCTTCGAGCCTCGGAGCTCCTTCTCTTCCTCCTTGACCTCCTCGAGATCCTCGGTCTTTCGCTTGCGTGCCGTGCCTTGCTTGATTAGGTGAGCAGATCTTCCCTTGTGCACTATAAGAGTTAAAAGATGCTACTTCACTACCGCTGAAATTGACAGATCTCCGGAGAGCCTCAGCAAACTCAGGCTTCATGTGGACGAGAAGGCTCTGAGAGGCGTCGAGTCTTTCCCGACGCTTCAGCTTGGCCTGCTGGATCATATCATTGACGCCATCTGTGTCGAGAGTCAGCAAGACGTCGCAGATCCACTGCTTGTCCAAATGAAGCCAGTCACATTGGTCAGGAAGGTACTTCAGGATGGAAGGCTTCGACTTGGCATGGTCAAGAAAATCCTCAGCCGTGAGCCCATCAATCTAAGGCACCGCTGCTATCACAATGTCTTTCCTCTTTAAATGCTGCAAAGTTGAGCCAAAAGAAAACTTACCTCTTTGGAGCCGTCAATGATGCTGCGCAGGAAATAGATGTTGCAGCATCCTATCTTTGGGAGGTAGGCGCCGCACTCTTGTATGAGAAAGCAGTGCAGCTCTTTCTTGCTGCCGATCTTCTGCTGCACCTCGTGAACATTTACCTTAGTCAGTCGTGATTCCATTCCTTGCCTGGCGTGACAACAAATTAATTTGAGGACTTGAATCTTTTTGTTGTAATTAATAATTATAACTCCCACCTTCAGCGCTCAATTATTATTAAATAAGGTGAAGATTTCATCATCTGGAGCAAGTACAGTTCTTTAAAAAAGAATCATTTTCACAGCATCAGAAATCTCTTTGTCTACAAATGGAATCTTTTTCTTCATAACCATTATATCAACAGCGCATTACTTCCTTCTTTGGTCGAAGTGAAGAGGGTGGTCTATCCTCTTGAGACATTGACTTTGAGAGCATAACCGATGAATAAGACGACGATACAGATGCTTATTCGAAATTTCGATGCTGCAGCACTGGAATTTTCATGCCGGGCGGCGATCATGCTTAAGGAGTTCCTTTGATAGCATTGACTTCAGCAATAGTTGAGGAAGAGGCAGCAGCCATGGAATTAAATCTCTCCCGACTGCCATTGTGGTCGTCTCCTCTTGATCCTTGATAACAGAGCGCCTCAGTCAGAAGAAATGATACTTTTCTCCGATGGCTGCCAGAGTCCACTAGAATCGACTCAATTCTTCAGTGTGCGCTTCTTCATCTTGAGCATGTGTACTATTAAAAAAGTAAAGACCTCGAGGGAGTTCCTCTTTCGGAATCTAGTAGAGAGGGTATTGTCTGCTAACTGAGACAATTCTTATTTCCTCGTGAGAGCCTGGAGGAATAATTTACTAATTTAACAATGGTCGAGACTTTAAACATTTCAAGGCCTTCTGAGACTATCCTCAAAGAAAGCTCGGCTTTAAAGTCTATTTAGAAAGAGTAACGAGCGCGGAGGCTCTATTTTGATTCGAACTGTACCATCAAAGTAATAGCTCGAAGGATGAAGATGAGTAGTTATGCAGTGTAGAAGGCAATAAGACTGAGCTTTCTAGACAATGATTCCTCCTCGCCTCCGCTCCTACCCTCAAAGAATAAATTATCTGCTTATGGCGAAAAGATTCTTAGGAGCCACTTGCTCGATAAAACTCAAGTCAACAGCCTATCCTCCGCTCAAGAAGTCCTTACTTCGTCGGCTAGGGTGAGCCTCAGCTTATCGCGCCTCAGTGTGATAGCAAGGAAAAGACTGGGGCTGTCATTCAAGAACATTTACAACTCTGACTAAAGATCTAACAAACCCTCTTCACTGGCACAGAGATAATGGGCTGCTCATAACTATGTCTCTCTGATGGGGAGGGGGCTCGATATTATAAACGTTGACGAGAGCAGCGTGTAGTTCATAAATTTGGAAAGGAAAGGATGGTCAGAGAGAGGTAAAAAGCGCATATCTACTACCATGTCTAGGATCTAGGCTATCAATTTGATAGCAGGAGTCAGTTCTCGAGGCGAGACCTATTTTATGCTGAATCACGGAAAGAATAATAGCGTCACGCTCCTCTATTTCCTGGTTCAGGTTGCGAAGATGTTGGAAGCTGAAAACTCAAACTGGAGAGAAAGAACTTGCTTTCTTCTGGATAACGCCTCTTATCATCGATCAAAGTATTTGATAAAGGCCTGTGAAAGGCTCCAGCTTCCACTTGCATTTCTTGGGCCTTACTAATTTGACTTAGCCCCGGTAGAAAATATATTTTCTTCTGTGAAGCATAAGCTGCGCAAAGCTAAACGAGAGCGATTCTTGAGCCTAGGGTCGACTAAAAAGGCTGGCAAAATTGAATAAAGGCACGCTGAACAACTAATGCTTGACATCGCCTAACTACTCGGAGAGAATGAATTTGGCTGGGTAAAGGAATCATTTTTCAGCTGCCTCCATAGAGCGATTTCCTTCCTCAATTGTGAGAGATTAGATTGAATTCAGGAAAAAACTCCAACAATTTAGATCAAGGATATAAAGCTTGGTCAAGAAGGCCGACTCGGTACAAATTCTGCAGGTTGTTTTCTTCGCCTGTTAAATCATCTCGGATGAGTTAAATATCTTGTATTAGGCTTGTTTTTCTAATTAACCGTTGTTTGATTTATAACCTTTAGTCATCTTTTAATAGCTCTGATGGGTTTGTCCCCCACTTTCTAATTTGAACCAACGAGTATGGATTTGTAATTCTTTTATTGCCTAGAGATCTTTACTGCAAATGAATGAGCTACAGAAATGAAGAAGTAGTCTCTTCATTAGATCCTCCTAGTCTTCTCTGTCTTTTATCATCTCTTGATAATTTCTTTCTCATATGTTTTTCATGACTCTACAAATCGATCGAGCTCTACCCCCAGAATCTTTTAGCTGCATTTTTCTTCCCAAAAAAATTTGATTTTCTCATCTTTACGACCTTAGTCCTAGAATTTATCTTGATTCAGAATGGATCTCCATTTAGTTATAGCAAGGTTGAATTATAACGCAAGGGAGAAAAGCTGATTGGAAATGAGTGGCTCCTTCAACAAATGATATTGTTCGCGTTTTATTATATTCTGAAAAATTTAATTTAGTCACTTCCTTATATGGTTGTTCCGACCTTCCCAATGCAACAGGCTTCCAGGATTATGATTAGCTGCCTCTTCTTTGACCTGCTTTAATTAATTGGATCGCAGAAATAAAGATCTCCAGAAATCTCACTTTGAAAGTTATTCTTTAAGCAGCCTTGCATGTTGGCTTCAGTTCCTTTGTATTTGTGAGGATATTGGAGTCTAGAGTTGAGTTTGATAATTTATTTCCCAGAGGTATGCTATAACCCATCTCATTCTGATTCCCATCTCATCATTCACGATTAAAAAGTTGTCTGTCCTTCATCACTATAGATCCTTGTTTCGCCCATTTTTTTCTTTAGCCCCCACTTCGTGTGAGTGCTCTTAGTAGCTGGATTTAATCTTCCAAGATTATTTTTATTATTTCATGCCTGGAGATCATGTGTCTATAGAAATAGGTAGAGGATTAAAGCAAATAAATAATCAATAAAAAAAAGGGTCGCGGTGGCTTCTCTTAAAGAAGTAATGATCTACCCGCCTCCTTTTGTAAATAAAAATGAGTAAAAGAAATTATAATTTTGAAAATAATGAAAGGCACCTACAAAGCTTGATGAGATCCTGGAGAGTTCGCGACGCGCTTCTAGATTGAGCATGATCTTGAAGTGTTCCTAAGTCTGTATTCCATCGTCTGATGCGCTGCTTGATTTTTTTGTGATCCTGATGAATCATTTGTATTTGCACTTGGTCCTGCACATAATCTATCCCAGCTGGGTGAGTCAGAGTTCCTAGCTAGATCCAATCCTTTGGTGGCTCTTGTATTTCTGCAAGATAGTTGATGAGCCTGGCAGCAAGGTTGGTCATATATTTTAAAAAATAATATTATAATTTTTCCATTCTAATTAAATTATTTTATAGAGCAACCCCTAGACTAATAAATATTCAAATAAAGGTAAAGCCTCCTTATAAACTGATAGCTCATCTTATAAATAATTTATACTTTCAATAATAATTTTGTAGATAATGTTGTCCAAGCCAGCAACCAATGAGTAAAGATCAACCAAAGAGAGTCTCTCGCTTTTAAGTAGACTCCTCTCAGAAGCAAGAACTCAGCAATCAATAAAGAACTCTGATCCTACTGAAACCCCTCTCAAGCAAGCATAACCTCAGCCCCCATAAGCTCCAAAGATTTATGAGTCATAGAACTAGGAGCAGAAGCTCTAGCTCTAAGTTCCATCTTGCATTTAGGCGCTCCCTCAGATCCTTCCTCCTTATAACTTAAATACTTTGGTTGTCTAGCCTCCTCCGCTTACTGTTTTGATTGCTCAAAACACTTTTACATCTTAGCCACAGTTTAAAGATCCAGTTTAAAATATACAAGATCAAAGGAGGGTAACTCATCAAAATTAAGAAGGAAAAAATATCCTCCAGAAGAGAATCAAGAAAAGCAGATTTCTTAATTTAGGAAGATATAGAAAGAGGATCCTATTTGACTTACATTATTCACAAGAGGAATTCGAAACACTCCAATTCACGTTTGAGTCATTCTGGCAATTCAAAGACTGGCTCAACAATCAGTATGAAACTAAAAAGTCAGCTCTATCCTAACAGCGGGTTGACTTGCTCAAAAATAAAATTGTAGAAGACCCAAATCTAAAGACTGATACAAAATTGATGATGGAGCCTGAGATAGATTAATTCAATTCATCAGCTGAAGTAGCTCATGGCCCCGGCTCTGAAGTACTTCTCTCAAGAATCAGAAACCTGGAAGATGAACTCAAGGAGCAAAAGATCTATACGGAACAAAGAGAGCGATATTGGGAAGAGAGGGTATAATAGATACTCTCTGAACTGAGAGAATCTAAGGAGCTGAATGAAACTCTGTTGAATCATTTCCAGGAGATTTTGAGAGCTGTCTTTAAGCCTGATTTCAGTCCTGATAAATTAAAAGAACAGATCAAAGAGAGGATGAGGGACCTCAACGATCACCTGGGAGCAGACATAATTTACACTGAATAGTAGAGATAGGAAGAAGAGGAGAGAATCAGACAGCATTTCTAAAAACTGAAACAAAGTGAAGGAGCAGACGGTGATGACAAAAAGGTTCACACCTTAAAGTTCTTTGATTGGGGGATGAGATAGAAAATAGGAACCGCTGTTTAATATCAAGGGGATGTAAGAAATAAACAACTATGGAGAACAGTAATTGAAGAAAGACAAAAAGGAAAATCTGGCAATAGATTTGATTTGGTGATGAGTGACTCTCCCTGGAAGGATACTGGCGCAAATCAAGACTATAATTTAATGACCGACTTGGAGTGCCTTCGCAACATCCCTATAGCGGAGTTGTAGTCTGACGGATGGCTAGCACTCTGGGTAACAAATGCAAAGCATCAGGTGGCGAACAAATACCTGGAGGACATCGGCTATGAGTAGAAAGAGCTCATTACCTGGGTGAAAATTAAGCTGAATGGTGAGTTGAGAGATAACATCGGCTATTACCTCAGACACAACTCCGAGCATTGCATCCTCGCGAGGAAGATAGGAGAATTCACAGATTTAAAGAAGATCACCAAGACGCACAAAGCCCCTAATGTCATCCTTGCCCCAATGAGGGAGGCCTCGCGAAAGCCAGATGAGATCTACGAGATCCTTGAGACACTCTGCCCCACCGGATCTTACCTCGAAGCCTATGGCCGCGCTCACAATGCCAGGAAAGATTGGAGCACAGTTGGAAATGAGTGTATCGTGCGAAAGCGACACCAGAAGGAGAGAGCAAAGGCTAAGTACCTGAAAAATAATCTGAAGAAAATGAAAAAAGCCACTGTGATCAAGCTGGACTGAGCTTCTTCTGTTATTATCTTAATTACTTATTAATTGTTCAATCTTCTTATTTAGTCTCAATTCAAACTAGGGGTTTTATTAAAAATCTTAGTGTCACTCATATATTGAAACGTTCTGTTGGGATCTGCATCTTCAAGAGCGCAGACGTTGAGTACTTGTGGAATAAATCTGTTGTAGAATATTTTGCATAGTCCTTAAAGAGCAAATTGTTCTGAATAGATCAAATAGTTGATGATGTTGAAGATGCTTGAGCTTTTAAATGCTAATTATAAAATATTGCTATTTATTTTTAGTAATTGTTTGTTCATCTTTTGAGATAGTTTATGAGAATTAGTAAAAATTGTAAGAATTAGAGAGATCAAATAATCTAAATACAATTTGATTAGACTTCAATACTTGATTCTTCAATTTATATTAATTTTGGTGGTCATATATTTTAACATAAAATTATAAGTATCACTCAAACTGTTGTTCCTTTCACAAATCAAAGTTAGTGATAGAATTTTTATATAAACATTTATCATTTGAAAATATATTTTATTTCTTCTTTTCAATACCTTATAGAAATTCTTTTTTCTCAATGTGAACGACCAAATAATCCCTACATCAATTATTATTCTAACTTAGAGTCAAAAAATATTTCATTATCACTCTTAAATTTTTATTTTATGAACAATGAACTCACTTAAAATTAACAATAAAGTAAATATGAATTATGTTTATTTGAAAGCACTTAATTGTGATTTCATGACATTAATTGATATGTTTAATTCTCTTTTTAATTTTGAAACAATTTTGTCTTCATAATATTTTCAAACTAGTAATATTCCTAAATTTTGTCAGATTCCGCATATGCGGAATAGTTTTGTTCATTAAAAGTGCGGATTCCGCATATATGGAATTTATAAATTATGTGCGAAAAAAAATTAGGTGCATTAACTTTTATTCTTTCAATACTATTGTGATTCTTCAAATATTTTTTTTTTAATTAAAAGACATTAAAATTTTTCAATCAAGACTATTAATTTTCTCATTAACTAATTTAGTATTTAAAATTTTTTTAAATTTTTGTTACTGATAAAAGTTTTCAACGCACTCCAAATACTTCTATTTTTATTTTCATTATGCAATTAAGTTAATTTAGATAACCCATTTAAGTATATATAAGAAAGTTTCAAGCTCTCTTGCAAATGTAGTATTGTATTAATTTTTGATATTTTTTCTTTTTGAATTATCATCTCTTACTTTTTACTACAAGAATTAATTTTCCTAGGATCTTAAGGTATTAATATGCTTCACAAAAACTCTCATTAAATAATGTGAATTAGTTCGTAATGATGAATACTCTTCAATACTAAAAAATTATCAGACTTTTATATTTCACCTTTTTCCCTATCAGACACTTATCGAAAACATACATTAAAAATATTCTGTCATTCTCAATTTTCAATTTAACAAACAAAAATAAAAAGTAACATTACTCAAATAAAAAAACAAAAACAGGCAATTTAAAAGTCATTCCATGAAAAATTGAAAATTATTTTTGTGGACACAATTAGGTTCAAGATATCAGCAAGACTCAAATTAGAGTTTAAATTAAAAAATGAATAAGTTATTGCCCCAGATAAATTTTTTCACGTTAAATAAAGTTTGGCAGCCATTTACTTTTTTCTTATGCTATAAGATGAGAACTTTTTTATACTTACGAAAAGTTGATTTATTCAAATAAAAAACATTTTTACTTTCTCCTTGGAAGAAATTAAATGGTCATAAACATAAAGTGACTATGATTAAATAATCACAGAGCTTGTATTATCAATTTTTCGACATCAGAAATAAAAGATAAAAAAGGCCTATAAGATCACAAAAATCACAAAAAATCACAAAATTTAAATAAAAAATCACAAGCTCAAAATTCTAAATTTTCACTTCACTAAAAGAAAGTCTATGAACCCTATTTGTAAAATGAGTAAATCAAAGCTATTTACTATATGAATTCAGCAGGGTTAATTTAATTTCTTCATTCGAGAAATAGATAAATAAAAATAAAATAAATAAAATAAAACATTTGAGCATAAAAAAAGAATAATCAGATTCCAATCTCAAACAGTAGAGATCAGACAAGATTATACAGCTCATAATCACTATTAAATATGTCTTGCAGAAGACGATTAAGTTAGAGTGAATTAGCGAGATAATTTAATATATATTTGATTTGCTTATCTAGTACTAATCTATACCTCTACCGGCCCCCTCTTAAATATGGGGACTCAAGTCCATCAAGGAGTCGCTATCCCTCCGAAGCTTCACTGGTACTCTCTAGCCGTAGGCATCACTGACCAGGGGGGCCCACAGCCGATCGCCACAAGAGGACTCGGGCGTTGCCACTCACTGCACAGGGCAATGGCCAGGAATCCCTGCCGTTCAAACCCTCCCTGACTGAGGGCGTGAGCTGCCGGTCACTCGGGGGCCTCGGGCGCCATGCCTGGGGGCTCAGTGGACTGGTCAAAGAGAGCGTGCACTCTGCCTCCAATGCAAGATCTCGGGGTAGCCTCATATTCGGTAGTCATATGGTGTCTGGACTCTAAGCTTATAGTCTGCTGCTATTGCTATTGCTGTTGCTATTGTTGCTGTTATTATTATTATTGTTATTTAATTATTATTATTATTCCCACTTTTTCCAAACTCCATCTTTTTCGTCTTCCTCATCGTCTTCATCATCTTCTTCTGCAAGACATATTTAATAGTTTCGAGAAATAGAATTCTTAATAATGATTTGGAATCCTAGAAAATATGTCTAGAGAATTCGAGCACTCACTTTAGTACGATTTTGATGATAATTTAATGAGAGAGGTTCTTATAGAACTCTCTGACCTATTCAGATCCAAGTATGATATTTGCACATACTTATTATCAGAAATATGTAAGCATACTTAACTTTTTTTCTAGAGAAAAGCTTGAGCTCTCTAGCTCATGAAACAAGCAGCTAAGATGTTGAAGGCTAGAGGATAGATACAGATTCCCCCTCCAATCACATCACTTAAGAAATTCAATTACATCGATGGTCTTTTTTCATCCCAGAAGTAAGTTTAGAGAGACAATTTTTTCTCTCAATTGTTATCCATAAACGCAAGTTTACTTAAAGAGTTAAGAGCCCAGATAGATTAAACTATCTTTTGTAGGAGTTATACTTTTTTTAAATGAAGTATCAATATTTTAATAATAGAGCTTCTAATTTTAGAAAGTTCAAGAGGATGAGAGTTATTCGGAATTATTTTATTCTCTAAACATAGATATTAGTTAGGAAAATTTTTAGAAATAATAAAGTTCCTTTTATTGTTTACTGATGGAATAGTAAATATGTGTAAAGACTTTATCAATAGTTGGAATAGAATGGAGTTTAATTTTTTTCTCAAAATTACTATTTTAAACCCCTTATGAGAATTTGAAATAAATTTCATAACTCAGCCAAATAGTGAATCGAATTTTATTTTAGTGCTAAAATCACAAAGCATAAATTTTATCCTATTAAAGTAATGTGCCCTTTCAAAGAAGAGAGATACTTTACCCTTTTAGTTTCCATATTAAGATTTTGAAATATTTTTTTTACCTTATTTAAAAGAAGCTTGGATATATATTTTTATCGAATAGATAAATTCATCAGCAAAGTCAATCGAAATCTATTTTTTATAAAATGAGAATTTAGATTTTAAAGTCTAGGAGCAATTTTTATTTTATCAAAATTTATATTAGTCAATAATATTATATAAATGATAAAATTGTTGAAATATCCTTCCTTTAATTTAAAATCCGGGAGGGGCTGAATTTCCGCTTAAGCGGAAATCATATAGAAATATAACTTTTCAAAAGTTTTGCTAATCCTACAATATTATGAAAAATATTTGATTGTTTGCTAAATTTATACATTTAGAATAATAATTAGTTAGATAGGAAGTTTACTTTCTTTTATAAAATTGCTATTATATCCCTTTAATTGATAAATAATAATGAAAATATTTTAGCAAATAATATTAGACAATGCGGATCAGCTCTTTATGAAAAGCAGCAAAATAAATAATTTAAATTGAAAACTGATTTAAACTTCAAAATAAAAATATGGATATAAATTTAATCAAGAATATAATGATACTATAGTTAATGATAGAATGAGAAATGAGAAATTATAGATCCTATGAGTACCTTTAAATTTTGTAGAATTGGAGTTGAAATTACTTTGCATCCCTGGAGTTGAGGTCTTTAATTTTTTATTTAGATAAAAATTATAAAATACAATAGATCATCAAATTCAATTTAATTTTAATCAACATTTCCCTTAACCCCTAATTCTTAAAAATTTTGCTAAATAGATTAATTAACAAAGCATAAAATCCAATTTAAATACTTAGCATTCTGTCAGGTTTTATCATCATGAACTTCATTTATTTAAATTTATCAGATCACCTATTTTCGTTGTTTAAGGATAAAAATAAAATTTAACTATTCTAAAAAATATATTAGCTATAAACTGAGGGGCTATATTCTAATTCAAATTCGACATCAACTTAAAAATTAAATATTATATTACTCAAACTTAATTTACGAAATTGTAAAACATTATTATTTTTAATGTAGTTATTAACTCTAATGAGAATTAAAATTTTTACTAAGATACATTCTGAATCTCATCCATTAGTGGTAAAACATAAAGTTTAAATAGCAATAAATATTAGAGATATAATTTAAAATATAAAAACCTGAGAACTTACATTATATTACATATTTAGTAATGGAAATTCTTCTCTCGTTAATCAATTTACCTACTGATTAAATTAATATTTTAATAATTTTAGACCACCCATCACCCTCACCATATTCTCTACTTACAAAAAATACAAAATAAAGGATAAAATTTTGCAAATTGTTGTATTGATTTTATGAAATTTGGCCTTTATGGAATTAATGAAAAAAGGCTTTTTTAATTTCTTAACTTTAATAAATATTACGGTTAAATGTTTATTTTAGAAATGTCTAAATAAATTCTTATTTAAATTAATTAGATAAATTAAATAGGATTTAATATATTATAGGAGAACTTAAAGTAATATCAGTGAGCCTACTTAAGCGCTATTTTATTCTTGAATAAAATTAAATACTGAGAAAAAAAATATCGATAATAAGAGCAAGCTAAAATATTAACTTAGAGAATGTCAAGGATAGTTATTTGCCGACACGTAATTTTAAATCCTACCTTAATCTAAAACCCTAAATTTGATAAGAAAGTGATAATATGTTGTGTATAACAAATTTATTTATTTTCACATATAATTATTAGAGTCAAAAGCTGGATGTAGTCAACTTTATCAGTAGTAATAGCCACAACATCAATATTCAACTTGACAAGGTTAAACTAAAGAAGAAGCAAAAAGTACGAATACAATGTTAAGAAGGAAAAAAGAGGTATTTTGTTCGCGAACGAAAGCAAAACATTAATTAAAACGATAAAAAAATACTTGAGGTGTGCCAAAAATAATATTTTTTGCTGTAAATGATTAAGAAGCATTTATTACATTTTGAATATAGCATTTCTCCTTCTTTTATGATAGGCTTTATTTAAATATTTTATAAAATTCATGACTAATAAAAGAGAAATGTAGGAGATCATAAAAAATTCTGATTTGCTATTTATAATTCAAATTTAATTTGGGCTAAAAGAGTGCTACTTATGTTAAGTAGAAGCAGTTGATGGTTTTGGTTGTTGCGTGTTATTGTTTAAAATATTTTCACGAATTTAATTTGTTCGAGTAACCTGGGAAGCTGCTGTAATAGTTTAGGTGCTATTAACTAAGGAGGTAGTGAATGGTCGCTAACTATATCTTTTAGCTATAGAATTTTGGACAGCAATCGAACTTGTCTGAGCTATAGTTTATTAATTAGACGTATCTGGTTTTGATTTAGCAGCGATTGAATTTGTTCTTATTATATCTCTGAATTTAATGGAAAATAGAATTAAACTATAATGGATTTGATTATTGGTATTTGAACTATATAGGATTTAAGTAATTATTATACCATTTGATTAAAATTTAATTATATCTATATCAGTTTTTTGGGAATACTCAATTCAGACTTATAATCATTTAAAATTGTATAGTAATTATATGGAGTATATGAGTTTGAAAGAATGATATCTCGTAGTTTAATTGGTTTAATTTTTAAAAATAATACTGGTATTAATTTTGTATGGCAATAGAACAATCTGCTGATCTAGAATGCTTGAGCCATTTCAACTGCCTCATATTTACAATCCTTATTTATTAATTTAACTGATAATTGATCTATAATTCCTTATAAGTAATAATAATGCAGACGATTTTACTTCCTCTTTCTTAAACTTTGGAAGAGAGTTTTTCTGTTAAGTTTCTTTCATAAGAGCTCTCATCTATTTATTTAATAAATTTTAACCTATGCTGCATCTAATTTTTTCTTCTCTTTAATTTCAATATGCTTAAAATTCACTCCAGGAATAAAAACATAATACTTTTAATTTATTTGCTTTTTAATAACTCAATTTATAGCAAAAATAGTTTTTTTTCCCTTAAAAATTAAAGGAAAAATTTTTAGATAATTTTTCGGGGTTTAATTTTTTAAAAAAAAAAATTTTAAAATTTTTTAATTTTTGAAATTTTAATTAAATTTTTTAAAAAAATTTAAAAATTTAAAATAAAATTTTTTTTTTTAAAAATTTAAGGGTTTTAATTTTTTAAAAATTTAACTTTTATTTTTAAAAAAATTATAAAATTGAAAAAAAATTTTTTTAATAGAAAACCCTATATTCAAATTATTTTTAGTAAGCATTCAGATAAAAATTAAATGTGGGAGTCTTTTATTTGTTGAAATAAAAGTAGTACGTTGCCTTTTGATCTTGGCTTGAATATCTAACTTAAAAGTGGCCATAATCATTGGTAGCTATAAGAACTTAATTGTCTACATAAAAATCCTGCCAGTTTTAAGATTTATTCAAAACACCATTTTATAAATTGGGGGTTTTTTTAAAAAATTTTATTCATTTAAAAGAAAATTAAAAACCCCCTTTAAATTCTTATTTATAAAATAAAAAATTAATTCTTTCTGTTTAATTAAAAATTTTTAAAAATTCAAAAAAATTTTTTTAAACAAAAACGATATAATTATTTGCAGTTTGAGTTATAAATAATTTTAAAATTTAAAAATTTAAAGGGCCCCTTTAAGTTTTTTAAAATTTCCATTTATTCTTCTTTTTTCACAAAAATTTTGCTACTTATTCAGTTGAACAATAGAATTAAATTTCATTTAAATTTTTAAAAATTTAAAAAAAAGAGGTTTGATTGTTAATATTGTCTATAGAAATTATTAGCAACATCTTAATGCTTACTTGTGCCCTTTTATTTCTGATAGCGATCAATATCATGATAAGTGGACTTTTTAAATTTTTTTCAAAAAAAATTAAAAATTTTGTTTACTATCCCCCAGAAGTTGATAGCAGCCCGTTTCGGGTTTTTTTCTTCATTTCAGGAGTCTAAATCCAATATTCTGCAAAAATTTCCCCAAAAAGGTTTTTAATCTTTACACTTTTTAAAACAATTAACTTCACTTAAAAAATACTCTCTATTCAAATTCAGTTTATTTTATTTTAAAATTTTAAATTTTTTTAGTAGTTAAGAATTAATTGTTTTTCGATGATTGGTTAAATTAATAGGCTGGTATATTATAATTAAGGAATTTTATATATTTAATTTTCTCACGGCAGCTTGCTGCAGAGTCCATTATATAAATAATTTATATTCAAAATAAAAATAATTGAATAGCCTCTTTCTTCTTAATTTTATTTGATTAGATAACACTAAATTTCATATTAAAATCTTAAATAATATTGCCAAGTTGTTTTATGAATTTAAAGCTTGATAGATTTTAGAGATATCTTCTGTCTGTCTATGCTACATAACGGAACACTCTTTATTTAATTGTCTATGATGTAATAAAATTAAATATATAACCATTTTTTGTTAAATCAAAGTTGACTTAGATAAATATAGCTACTGGCAATAATTTGGTAAGCAAGGTGAATGGGTGTAGACTATTTTTATTAATTTTCCGTCTAAATTTTCGGGGCTGAGCCTTAGATTATTGGTCATAAAAAAAGAATTACGTTGCTTTATAATTTAAAAACTAGATAAATTTCCTATAATGAAGATCAGAGTTATCTTTTCAATTAATAAACAAGTAAATCCTAATCGACTTGGAGATCATAATCATAATGGTTTCCTGCGAAAATAAAAGCGATGCCAAAACAATAAAGATAATCCTGATGGAGAATACTTCTCTATTACTATATACGAATCAAACTATTATTATATATTTGCAATTTTATCCCATAAATTAAAATATCTTAATTGTGTCAGACTCTTAATCGTGTTAAGAATTTTTAATATTAAAAACTTCAACGTCTTCAATAATTAAAATAATAGAACTTATAAATTAATTAAAAGAGAATTTAAAATATGCAATAATTTGATTTATATATTGAGTTTAAATTGCAACTTATATTCTAGAGAATATTAACTCAACTTCAACAAATACCTTGTAATTATCAATGACTAGAATTATTAAATTTAAATCAAGAATTAAGTAAGATTGGTTAAAATAGATGATCGCTTAAATAAATTTTTTCAAATAGCTAGAAAGGAAATGTCTTAAACTTAAGTATGAATTTTTTTATTTGAAGTTTTCCAAATTAATTCCTTCACATTCATATAAAGTATTCCATAATAAAAATATGTCATAAAGTTAATTTTATACGAATAAATATATTTTTATAACAAGATATGAGGTTCATTATATTAGAGTAAATTATTCATATAATAGTTTGTTTATTCCTCCATTGACCCAATAAATCTTTTTTCAAATTTTTTCATAACTAATGTAATAAACATAATTAATTTTTTAGATAATTAGAATATCTCGACATTATATTTTATAACTTATTTTCAGTACTTTTTAATCATATTATCTATTTTACCTTGCAAGCCCATCCTTATAATACTTAAGAGGAATGCAAATGTAATTCTTAATATTTGAACCAGCAATAAAAATTAATCGAGAAAATATCTGTATCATAGAATAAGCTAAGCTTGCTAATTCATTCTAATTTAAAAAGAACCCATTTCATTCATATTAAAATTTAATGATTGTAATTTAACAGAAATAAAAATGAAAAGCTAAAACTTAAGTTCAAGATTATATCTAAATTCAATATATTTTCTCAAGGTATATTATAAATTAACATCTTTAACATCCTCTCTCAGAGATTTGGGCTCTTTTTTAGTGTAGCAGCCTATAATGTAAAGTTTTCCTTTGTGATAAAAAAACCCGCAATTTCCTCTTCCATTTTCCAATTTTCCGAAATGATTAGTGGGCAAAAATTACTGCTTATAAGTGTCAAATACTTCTATATCCTTGAGATACACTAAACTTTGATCCTAGTAAACATTATAAATAAGATATAACTTAACATGTTTTCTTGCTGACAAGAAGAAGCCCCCAACTATGAATATGTACCGATTACAGACTAGCTCTATTGTTGATTCTTGGCATTTTGGCATCTTTTTGCTATCTACACTGTTGGTGATAAGCAATGATTTTAGGCAAAGTCTATGAACAGTTACAAATACATTTTTTTAAACTTGGGAAGCCCCCCCAATTGAAAATTAAAATTTTTTTTCTTTTTTTTTAAAAAAAATTTTAAAAAGCAAAAAAAATATTTTAAATTTCAGCCTTAAGAAAAAATTTTATTTTTATTAAGGGTTTTTCACTTTATTTTTTAAAAGAAAATTTTTTATTTAAAAATAAATTTAAATAAAATGAAAAAAAGAATAAAAAAAAAAGAAATTTGATTATGATTCAATAGTTTTATAAAGGATATTAAATTAGATGATTTAATATAAGTATACTATGCTAAAATGATTAAATATTAAAAAACGTTCAATTAGATAAAAAGCGTCGCCTGCTTTTATGACTCTGTCAACTTTAAGCTTTTGAGGATTCTTTATCATATAGTGATTCCATTCTAAACCGCTCACTTTTACTTTGACATCGATTGTATCCTTCAGATATTTCCAGTATACTCTATCTACAGTTGCGAACTTTTTGTTTTTTCCCCCCTTTAAGAATTTTATTTAAATCCACTTTTGCTAGAAATTTAATTATAGAAAAAAGTATTAAAAAATTTTCTGAAATGAGTTTTATATTTCTCCATTACTAATTTGATTTTCAAAAAAAATTTTAAAATTTAAGAGAAAGGATTTGAAAAAAATTTTTAATTTTAATTTAAATTTAATATTAAAAAAACTTTTATAAAAGCACAGATATAAAAATTTTAAATATAATAAATGTTATTTAATAATTAAAATATAAAATTAAATTCTAATTAATTTAAAAATTTTATTTACAAGTAATTCGATTATGCAATTAGTTTACCTATAATAAATAAAAAGCCCTATGCTCAAGCAATCCATGCGGAAAATTATTCTGATATTTTATAAAAACTAATCAAAAAATAAATAAACTTTTATCCACTAAAAACAAATTCTAAACTATCGAAACAATTACCAGAATTCCCTTAATTGTCCATAAAGTCTATCTTAATAACACGAAATATCATTCCTTACTGCATGGAAGAGGATTAAATTGGGTGAATTAGATTAGAAAGCTTTCACTCCAAAAATCCCAAAAACCTCATCAGAGTTGTTTAGATTTAGAAATAGAAAAAAATATAAAGTAATCATCCTGTCCAGACTTAAAGAATCCACGGAGTTAGGTCAACTTTGAGAAACTTAAGTGAAAACTGTCAGTGTGCAAGACCTAATTAGATTCCCTAACAGTTTTATCACCATTTTAGCAGTTACATACCCATATAAGACTGTGTATTTTAATTTAATATTTGCTTTGGCATAAGACCAACAGCTTCTTTCCAAATAAATCTTTCTTATTTATTCACTAAAACTATTGATGAATTACTAAACAATAAAGCCTTAAGATTAACCATCCTCTAGAAAACAATTATTGAGCGATAAATTCAACACTTAGCTTCACTCAACTTTGTTACAATTATGGTATTTATAAATTTTAACTTTATAATTTAATAATTCACAAAAATAATATAATCCATAAATATTTTTAAAATCTTCAAGTTACTCATGTATTGAAAAGTTCTTTCGGTATCTGCATCTTCAAGAGAACAGTTATTGAGTACTTGTGGAATAAATCGGTTGTAGAATATTTTACACAAGCCTTAAAGAGCGAACTGTTCTGAATAGATCAAGTAGTTGATGATATTGAAAATACTTGAGCTTTTAAATGCTAATAAAATAAAATTATAGGATAGTTACATAATTGTTTGTTCATCTTTTATGGTAATTTTATGAGAATAGATTAATCAAAAGATCCACTTTAATCACTTAGTCTCAAGTTAATAATCAAGAACTTAACTTATTTAAATTTATGGGCTCACCGATTTTTGTCCATTTTTAGGTGAAATTTAACAATTATATTTACTAAAAAGAATAATTATCAGCTTTCAATAAAGCTATAAGATATATTATTTAGCAAAATTTAAGATAATTTTATAACAATAATAAATCTTCAAATAAAAAATATGTGTTTTATCAGCATCATCATTATTCGATAAATTAATATAAAATCTATGCCGTAGTATTTTGAAAAGCAGAAGCAATATATAAAAATTTTAATATATCTTTAATTAAGATCTATCAGTCATTTTAATCCCCTTTGTTTTTTGTTTTACACTTTTACCTTGAAAATTAAAATTTAAATTAAAAGTTTAAATTCAGGACGCAACGACCGGCATGGCACCGCCTTTCCCAAGGCTTTGGTTTGGTATCCATTGGCTGGGGGGTGGGGCTTAAAAAAAGGCAAGGGGTAATGGCACCGAACCCCGGGGAAGGTGGTTTACACTCACTGGAGAGAATAAAGGTGAGTGGTCTCCCCCCTCACCCCCCTAATTTGTAGGCGTGGGGGGAGGGATCCTTTGGGGAAACCCATCATGCAGTGGACAGTGAAGCCCGACGCGCGGGGAGCGCCTTTTCCCAAAAGGATGCTTCTGATTTTTTTTTCTCCTCCTTTATAGGTCAGGTTTTTTTTTGGATGATATGAGAAGCCGGGGGCTTCTGCTCAGAGTGTGAGGGGGCGGGGGTGCAGTGTTTTAAAATCCCCATGGCATACGTAGGCCAATACGTGAGTATTATATATGCCGGGGGCCCTTTAATTCCCTTAATTATTACCTTGAAAATTAGAGGACCAAATAATAAATTGCATTTTAAGAATTCAGTTGTTAAAGATTACTCTTATCTTTTTTAATATATTACCCTAAAAAGATCTTTGAATTGTCTTAATAGAAATAAAATGTCATTAAGAGTATGCTATTACTGATTAGCAAAGAATGAATTATTCGAATTGTCATTGTTTAATTGTTAAATTTGTTTTTAACATTTATGTAACCTAATTTTAATAAAAAATTAAGTTCGATTCTCTATCTTCATTTAGGTCTTGATGACTGTTTAGTTTCTTCTTTATTAAAATTAAAAGCTAAATATTTTGAAGAGTCTAATTTTACTTGATAATAATATGCCTCAAATTTAATGCTGGAATCAAACCCAAAAAATTATTTAATTCAAAATGAATTTATTTTTACTAAAGAATGATTTATAATAAAGTAATCTTAAATAGAAATATTGGTTTAGAATAGAGTAGTATAAAATATAAGCTTTCAGTTTTATTAAAAATTAATTTACAAAAAATAAATTTACTATGCATTAAGATCACACATTTAAATAGAATAATCTATGCTACAATTGATAAAAACGGATTACAAAATAAATTAGTATTGAGCTAATTCTTGATCTCTAAAAATTCTTATTTGGATGTGTCCGTAATCATTTGTTGCAATTAATAAATTTTGGTCGACGAAAAAGTCTTGCCAGTTGTTTGAACATTATATATGAGTCTTCAGTATTTCAATCAGATAAATGGGTAAATATATTCTACCTCATCTAAGCTAATTTTATCGAGGATATCTTATCCCTAATTTCAATCCCATTCTAATTTTACTTAAATAAATTGTTGGATTATTTTTTTTGAATATATTTCTTCATTAAAAAATAATGCGGACAATTAAATTAAAATTAATGTTTTTATTAAACAGAAAGTGAGTAATTGGCTATTATTTTTGCTTATCTAGGATTAAATTTATTTTTATTATAACTAAAAAGCACTTAACTACCTTAAATCATTTATGAATGAATTGCATTTGTATTTACTTATTTTATACAATATATTTAATAATTTAAAACAACATTCTCAATTTTCTCTACATAAATATTGAATATTTAACAAAGTTTACTTGTTTTCTAATTTTTCACCTGATATTTGCTAATGTCTAGTTCGGTCTTCAAGTTAGCGTCCGAGAAAATATATCCATTGAATCTATCCTTATCTTGGCTGAGGAAGAAGCATCTGAAATCCAGTTTCATGTATTAAGTGGGAGACTCGCTCCAAAAATATTCAAACTAATCCACAAGCCAAAACACGATATTCTTATATTCAAACAAATTTTAAATTAACTTATTTCTTAAATTATTTTAATATCTTTGCCCATCAATTTTATAAACTTGGTCTCTTAAAACAAATTAAATCTCATTGTCTAAGCTGGAAGAATAATAGCTATTTAACTGTTTTTTCATAATTTCAGCATCCCATCAATTATTTTTATTGCCTTTCAAATTGATAATCTCAATCCCTTCAATATTTAATAAATTATTTTTTTGAATCATCCAATTTTTCTATAAAAAAATAAGATTTATTTACTCTTGTATACTTGCTTATAAAGCAAGATTCAGTTTGAGAAATAATTTGTTTTTACTCTCTTAATACCTTAAGTAATCTTACTCTCAATTCGTATTTTGAATTTACTTCTATTATATTTCTTAAGTCTTCCTTTTTATGGACATGATTAATTTATATTTTTTTATCTAAAAAGAATGATCTCTGCCTTAATTACATTTTAAAATACGAATAATTGTTAAGAATATTTTGTTTAAGAAGTGAGGACCTTTTCTAATATAACCGCCTATAATAAATAGACTGCCATCCATTTCAAACAGTGTAGCTAATCCTCTCCCCTCAATTAATTTTCCAAAATGGTTTGTCCCCAAAAACTTTTGCTTCTTAGTATCGAAAACTTCAATGTCCTTGTTATAGATAAGTTTTCAGTGCTTCTCAAAATTAAATTATTTAGAAAAAATAACAAATAATGTAAATTTAAACTTCAAAAGAATTATTTTATAGCAATAAACTATAAAAATGTTCATATTAAATTGAGATAAGTAATATTTTTTTCAATAATATACCATATTTATATTTGTTTAGTATTATACTAGGAATTTTAATTAAAATCATTGATTGGTTAAAATAATAAATGGGAAGTTGCAACTTCGTGGCAGTTGAAATAGCAGATTCACCTCCTGATCTGCAGCTTGTTCGATACCCTTTAATTTTTAAAATGAGTTTCTTCTTTAGTCATAGGTAGCAGCTAGATATGATGTGCGCAATTTCTTTAATTTGAAATACTAATCTATCTTCAACTTGTGTCGCATTAATAACTCTTTACTGCACGCTTCCTACAAAAGTTGCAAGGATTAAAAGTTCTTATTTTATACTAAACCAAATGGTAATTATTAAATTTTAACAGACTTTAACTGTAACTGATTTAATCTATTTAAATTTTAATATCTAATTTAATTCTCTTTTTAATAAATTCCCTTCTGTATTTAAATTGTTTTCTGCTTTAATATATTTTAATATAATTAATTTGAATTGTCTTAATTAAATATCAAAACCCTTTGGTTACCCAAGATAAGAACCTCCTACTATGAATATGTATCTTTTAAGAATAAGTTAGATGGTTGCCTCTTAGCAGTTGGGCATTTACTTCTTAGCAATCTTGTTCTTAATTGTCCTCGTTACCAAGCAAACCATGTGAATTGTTTCATAACATAAATTAATCGTTGTCAAGCTCTCATCCCTTTCAACAAATTAATATTTATTTATAAATTAATTTAAAAATATGAAAATTAATTTCAAGAATATAAAAAGCGTCGCCAGCTCTAATGGCTCAGTCTACCTTAATCTTCTGAGGGTTGGTAATCATGAAATGGTTCCATTCTAGGGGCTTGGATTTAACTTTGACATCCACTAAATCTTTGAGGGTGAGCCAGTATACTCTGTCTAGAGTAACTGCTGAAGGAGGTTTTGCATTAGCTAAATTTAAATTTGCTAGAGTCAAAAAGTCCATGCGGTAAATTAAATAAATCTTTTTGTGACTTTACTCCTCAAAAGAATAATTCTCGCTTGACCCCTCTAGATCACATACCTGAATTGCCTGAGGGATTATTGCTTTATTAGAATTTAACAATGTTTTAAATTAAAAATATTGTGTATAAATATATTTCAATGGTTAAAGATAACTTAAAGATTATACTTAATATAAGTATCTATTTATCTAATTACAAATTTTAATTATTTCTATATTCTCTTGTAGAACTTTTTGCAGAGAGATTATATTCCCATCTTTTCAGAATAAACAGGTAACTTAATATCCCGAAGATAGTTGAACTATGTAAAGCTATGCATTAAGAAAATACAAAAATTATTAACTTGAAATGATATTTTATTTTTTAAAAATTAAACTTTTTTAATAAGCTATGTCTTTCATTCTTTTATTATTTTTATTACAAGTTTATCAATTGTTTTAATTAATTTTTAAAATTAAATAGTTTCAATCTTTTAATATTCTGCTTTATACAAAAAATAAATAAAATTAAAAATAGTTTTAATATAAAGTTATAGAGTTATTTTTGGTTTGATGTAACTTGAATGATTAAGCTTAATTAATTAAAAATAAAGTTCAAAAAAAATTTATAATCTTGGATAAATATTAATGTCAAACATTGTTGCTTTAAGAGGCTAATTGAATGACTGTTTTAACTTATTTGAGAAATTTATATAATTAGATATGTTTGTATCCGATGATAATAGACTTACAGATGTATTATTAGTTATTTATCAAACTTGAGTAGGTGTAATATCTCACTAACTAATTCCATTTTTAAATTAAATGATGAATAGACATTCCTAATTATTAGTCAAAGCCAAAATCTTAACTTAAAGCATGCTTAGGCTCATTATTTACCTCATAGTAATTTCACTTTGCATTCTCTAATCCAAATCCTACTCAAACATATTGTTTATTTAAATAGAGCATGTTTGAGATAAATAATTTATTAACCTTCTATAGACATTATTTAAGTATAAATTTATTTAAAGAAGTTTTTAATTTAAAGGATAATAAGAGACAAGGTTTATGACTAAAGTTACTTCAGCCAACAAACATCTAGGCAGTTAGTTTATAACACTTCCACTAAATTTACTCTCTATAAACCTAGAGTATTTCATAGTTTATATTTTTAAACATTAATCTATTGATTTAAAAATATTTGAGTTTATTGTGAATATAACTATGAGTTGTGCCAGCACTCAACCAAATAGGACTCAGTATTTTTCTCAAAATCTCACCCAATTTTTACCTTCAATTTTCGAGATTAAAAATTCCCCAGAAGTACTCATCGAGAATTCAACTTTCAAATACTGCACATCTGCAGATAAAGGAACAATATTTAATTTCTTAAATTCAACTGTAGCTTTCAAGAACGTGATATTCGATTCTAATTAGGGTATCAATTATTTACATTTTTACTCAAATAATGGAGAGTCTAAATTTTTAAATTAGTGCTTGGGAAAAGTAGTATTTTTATTAGTCAATAATACTTAATTAAGATTAAAAGTAAATACCCTTTTTCATTCTAATTTTGCGAGGCAGGGAGGATCTATTTATTCGAACAATAGTACTTTGAGTTTTGACTTTACGTATTGCAAAATTTTTAAATAATAATTTTATTTCGACTTTTAGACTATAATTTACTTTTGTCACTCAATATCCTCAATTTTAAATACTCTTTCAACTACCTCAATTGAATTTAATTCGCATCTATTTAAGGTTAAGCATTTTAATGGAAATTAGACTTCCTATGAATTCAAGTTACACTTTTATAGTTTTTAATTTTTGTAAAAAGGAAAATTCTTTGTCTCTTTTTTATTTCTTGAATTAAAAGAATTATTTGTTTCAATAGTTTTTGTCAAATGCAGCAACTGAGGGTGGAGGGATATATTTATACGAGAGTCACAATATTACTTTTACGAATATTTACACCCTTAGCTGTTACTCAACTTACAGAGGAGGTTTTCTCGCATTCACATAAGATTACAGCAAAAACTATCTCTCCAACAAAGTATATCAATTTCAAATTTATATTTTAAAAAGATAAATTATCTATTTATTTCAATCATCTGATTCTCATTTGATTCTCATTTATTTTTATTATATTAATTGAAATAAGTTTTCCAATCTCGAAGTTATATTACAATTTCCAACTTAACTCTAGAGAGGACTTACTCCTAAATGAATGGAGGGGGTCTTTATCTAGATTATAATAACCTAACCTTTGAGATAACTAATTCCAATATTTCTTAATCCTTAACTCAAAGAGCCAAGGATTCTCTCGACTAAACATTCTAATAAGAGATTTTCATGTTTGCAAATTCTACTTCTGCAAAATTTGACACTGTCATATTTTCTGAAAATCTCACAGCTGACAGTTTAGAAATAGGAGCACTCATAAAATCTATAAATGAATTAATTATTTGTTAAATCTATTTCCTAAAATTCATCATTTTCGATATTAATTAGAAGCTGCATGTTTAAACTAATAAATATCTCTCCCAGTCGAAGTGATCTGGAAAATACTTGCTATTCTTACAGTCAAACTGCAAGTCCACCTGCAACTAATACCTCATTAATTTCTATGACTAAAGGCTCCTTTACTTCCTAGAATAATTCATTTCTTGACAATATTCCTAAATTATTATATTTTTTAAAATAAATTTATTCACAACATACATAATAAATATTTGCACTCATCTTAGAATCTGAATTCTTAATAAATTTTATAGTCTTTTTCTAAAGATTATATAAACAAAAATGGATGCCGATAAAATAATAATTAAATAATTATAAAAAATTAATTTCTACTTTTAAACTTTAGCTTATAAAATAAAATAAATTCTTTTCAAAGTTTAAAATCATTTTAAATTTCATAATTTTATTAGTGTTTTGATTTAAGATTTTGAATTATACCTAATATTTTAAAGAATAAATTTCATAATAAATAGTTACTTTTTCTTTATTTAATTAGAATTGAAAGCTTATAATAAATGTTTAAATATTCAGGGAACTAGATCAGCTCTTATTTCCCTTCTGAACAGTTCATTTTCAGATTAATTAAATTAAGTAAAATAGAAGAAATTTACCATCATTTATCCATATTAATTTAGACATAAATAAAAATATTTAAGAAAAATTTATAAAATCTTGTTCAAATTTCGTCCTTAAATAAATTTTTCAGACATTAAAATAAATAATTTAAATCGTTAGTGTTTTAAGATGATAACTCGACTTTAAGAATCTATTATTTCAAAATGGAGTTATTATTTAATGCAGCAATTGTAGTAGTATTATAAAATTAATTAATGTATAACAGTAATTTATTTTTATCATAAGTATTTTGTGTGTGATATCAATTCCTCTAATGCAATTATAATGCAGTCGTACTCTTGCTTTAGCGATGGATCCTTATTCAAACTAAATAGCTAGAGAGGCAACTTAAATATATCCAGGTTGTACTACCAATCTTATGCTTTGAGAAATCACCAATACCTTATCTCCCTCAACAATATTCATTCAAATAAAGTTCTTGCTAATATAACTTTGCTAATGATTTAAGAGTAAATAAATTGTTTCCCTAATACAGATTACTAAAACATATCATCTGACATCAATCAAACAAATATATATTACAATAATTAGGGAGAAAAAACGTTTCTTTGCTTCTTATTTTTGAATGATGTTGTAATGGACGACGGGGGTGATGTTTTTGAAACTGGCCTCCTCTTCCAAAATAATCAGCAGCCCATTCAAAATCTTACTCTCAAGAACATCACTGCCTATAAGAAGTCTTATTTCTCTACTTTCCTAGTTTCCAGTGCAATCAGATTTACAAATATAACTCTTGTTCAAATCATTTTGGCGTCTGATATGAAGTCTTAAAAGATCTCTGACAATTTAAACATGAATATTTTATTGATTAATTCTCAGGAATTAAATTATTCTCTTTACAATAATAATGAAATTGGTTTTGATTAGTGTTTTTGATGAATGACCAAGGAATATTTAATCTGAGTAATATTGGAAATGTGACTTTCTCAAATTTAAGCTTGACTTGTTCTAATTACACTGCTTAGTAAATAGAAATGATGCAGGGCTCTAATTTCAACGGATAGCAGTTAAATCCATAATACAATTCCATTCTATTAGCAAAAGGATTAGATAGTATATCAAATATAATTATAAAATCACTCTTATAAATATTTACTTTCTTCGCAATACTAAGTATTGTACGATTTATGAATATTTTAATCTTATAAATGGATAAATATTCCAACATTATGCCAATTTAATTCCTAGATTTGTGTTTAATTTAAATTGTTTTTGAATTACTTTATTTTTAATTTATACTCTTCGTAATGCTCTACAAACAAAATGAACTGCACTAAGACAACTCTTAAGATAGATAGGTTCAACATCTCAAATTTAACTTTTTATTTTATCATTTATAATTTTAAATATCAAACTGTTACAACTTCTAGAGTGGGGTGATAATTCAGACCACTAAGTGCCTCAATTTATATGTTTCCTACTCTAATTTCACATATCTATCAAAGGATCCTCAATAAACTAAGATAAAAATTAATGACTATAAAATAAAACAATATATAATTGCCCGCATTCTTTATTTTGTATAAAAATAAATATCTTGTTTAATATAGTTTTACTTATTTAAACTTTATATTTAATAATTGGAATTCATTTTAAAAGAATTAACTAAAGTTTACGACGGTGGAGTTTCTGGATTTTTCCAAACAGAAAACGATACTTAGAATTTATAAATCATCCAAATATGAATGAATATAAAGATAATCATTCCATTAAATTAATTTAAATAAAGAATTTTCTCATCGAATACTCTAACTTTACCAATATTATAAGTTATTTTTTATTTATTTTAAGCCTTTTATATCAATTGCAGCAGTAATTTTAAAGGTTCTTAAGTTAAGTTTAGTAATAAAATATGTTATTTCGAAAACACAAATTCAAAGAAATAAAAAATATTGTGACTGAAGGTAGTATGCTGAGTAATTTTCGATAGAGAGCAGGGTACTTCAACTTGACCAGTTGCAATTTCTCAAACATCCACTCAACATAGAAGAAGGGCGGCCTGATCTCATCACCTTATTAATCCGATCAATCGGACAAAATTTTCCTTCTTCAGGAAGCTCTATGGACTAGTAGGGCTTTCATTTTTGACATGTACATTCAAAAAAGTAACTTCAGAAATATCAGTTCTCTTGAAGATGGAGCTATCATCCTATACAAGGGATAGTTCTTAAGAACTCTCATAATTATCTTATAAAAATATATATAGGTAATTTTATTCATGCCAAAAAAATATTTCATTTTTCATAATAAAAATTTTATCCTTTTTATTAAAACATAAAATTAAATTGCGAGATAATACTATTGTTATAATAAGAATAAATTAATTATTTGTTGATGATAATTATAAAGTCTACATTCTTAAATGTAACAACTGAGAAAGCAGGAGCTATAATGAAGTAAGTAAGTATAGCTTGGCAGAGAGTCTAGTTCAATGATAACTTAGTGAAGGGTTGCTTTGCATATGGAGGAGGCACCTTTGACTTTGATTATATGATGTGGGGCTTTTTGATTTCATCATCCACAGTATAATGCTTTCCACCTGACTCAGATCTAATTATCAATGCACTTGAGAAGAAAAACCTATTCACTAAGTTACCAGGGCCAGTTGTTAGAGTTGCTAAGTTCAGAAGAAAGGTCTATTTTCAGTAATCCACATTTAATTACTTTAAATGTAAGATTCTATTTTTAGAAATAAAATTACTTCTGTGAATTGAATAATAAGAAAGAACTTCAATTGCAAACTTCACACATTTTTGTTAGAATTTTGATTAGTAGATTCCTTTATATATAATTTAATTATTACAATAATTTGGGCTTTTTAGTTGTACATTTAGTAATTGTGTAACTTTTGGAAATGGAGCAGTCCTTAGTGTCGGAGTCAGCGATGGAGTACCCTACAGTTTATTTTAAATTATAGTTATTTATTTAATTTATTTCATTTCATTAAATATAAATCGCAATTTAGAATTTGTAAAATAAAATATGTTTAAGTTCTCTCTACTATGCTCCTCAAAATATATTTTATTTTATTTTTATAGAGTAATCTTATATCATAATTTAAAATAAAATAGCTTTATTTTTATTTAATATGCATATATGAGAGAATTAATTGAGGAAAAAAATTGAATTTTGGGTATAAATAAAATATACTTTTATTGTGTCAAATAATCTTTTTCTAATATAAAATTTATTTTAATTTTTGATATCAATAATTCCACATTTTTTATTTTGGATTAATTGCGCAGCAGAACTCATTTCATATTTTAAGCTCACTCATCTTATCTTGTAACTAGGAATCTTGAAGAAATCATAACAGATGAAGCTCATTATTATTTTATTTTTATAACCTTAATTTGGGAAATCCAACATTTTCGTTAATTTTATTTTATATTCTATATATTCAAAATGAAGAACAGTATTTTGATTTAATATTCTTTTAAACTATAACCCATTATTTATAAATCATGATTAAATTTTATGCTATAGATTCTTCTTACACCAATTACTATAAACCATCTTAAATTTGTTATTTTTATCGTTTAACATTTTAAATAAAAAGATAGTTTGCTCAAATTATCAATGAATCACTTAAACATAATCAGAGTTAAAATCATGCTAATATCTGCATCTTTTTTCAATAACAAATAAAATAAAATATCAATAAATTCTTCAATAAAAGTCATAAGATATTACATACATAATAAGATAAGCTATTCTTAAATTTGACACATTGTTAATATTTCTTAACTTTTTTATCCACTAAAATTAAAAAAAAAGAATTTAATTTTAATATGGCATAGTTCATCTACTACTAACTTAATCCATTTTTTAATTAATTCTATTGTTGATAAAACTCTCAAGTATAAAATACAAAAATGTTTTGCAGTGTTTAACAACACTGCTTATCGAGGAGGAGCGATTGCTATAGTTTAAGGTGACTATTTTATTGAATACTCCTAAACATTAAAATAAAATAGTTTTCGATAGTCATTAAGTTTATTACTTTTAATTATTTGTTTAATAACTTAATTGCCTTTATATTGGTTTAGTTCATAAATAATACAGCTTATACGGGTGGAGCAATATCAATTTATTCTCCTTTATTTCACGCGGAAGGAACCTATGTCAATGGCTCTAATAATAAGGCTTATCTTAAAGGAGGATTTTTTTCTCTTACAAAGGAATACACATCGTCAAGGTCCTAATCATCATTCACTTACTTTTTTGCTTACTCTAATTTCAATTCATTTTTATTGTTCTAAAATAAAAATATTTTTCCTAGTGATATTAAATACAAAAGATACAAAAGTGATATCTTTGCAAACTTTCCATTTTAATATA
Source organism: Tetmemena sp. SeJ-2015 (assembly GCA_027382625.1). NCBI lineage: Eukaryota > Ciliophora > Spirotrichea > Sporadotrichida > Oxytrichidae > Tetmemena > Tetmemena sp. SeJ-2015. The sequence continues at coordinate 92,099 of JAJKFJ010022504.1, forward strand.
ACTTAGAAACTCAAAATTCATAATAGCATCAACTAGAAAATTGGTCATTATTTTTTTTGCTAGATTTTAAAAATGTTTGATTAATATTGTACAATGTTGAATTTAAATATTAAACGTCTTTTTATTAATTTAAATTAGAAATGGAATTTGATAAATACGTATTAACTGTATTGTACATGTCCTAGCATGATTCATTCTCTTTTTAGGCATATGATACCCATCTTTTCCAAAATCAATCTCGGCTTTCCTTCTTCTCCAGCAGCACCGGAACCAACTTCCAAGTCTAAGCCCTTGAAAAAAGTGGCAGTTTGGAAAAATAATTCCGGGACTACAATAATATTCAATTATGAGAAAAATAAAATAATTATAGAATTGATAAAGGGCAAGTAAGGAATTTCAAGCCATTCAAATATATTTAATAAAATTTATTAATTTAAATATGACTTCAAAATAATTTTTTTGTTCTAATTTCACTAACAATTCTGCCATTTATGGAGGATCATTTCATATTGAATGTGAGTTTGTGGGATTTTAAGGGTTATTTAATTTATTTAAAATTATTTATAACTAATCTCTATTATATGCAAGATAGAAAAATTTAAAATTATATTTACCTTTATATATAAATGATATCTATCATCTTTAGATTTCAGATTTGATAAATCCTGAGATGATAGTGATTTATAATAATTTTGCTCTAAATTTAGATATAAAAAAATATGATGAGATATTAATAATCTCTACCTTTAAATTTACTTTTTATAAAAGCAACATTTCTCTGTCTATGGCAACTTTGTATGGTGGAGAAACTTACTTTTTCAATGGGTTTTAATATTATCCGTTCATCCTTATTTTACATTCCTGGCTAGGAAGCCAGCTTTTTCAGTAAATAGATACTGTTTTTTATCTTTTTACTGAACTTTAGAGAAGTAACTTTGAAACATTGGCATGTAAGTCAAGATTTAATAAATCTGTAAAATTACCTTATTTTTTGAATTTTTTCATGCAATAGTAGACCTAAAAGGAGCGCTTACAGTACCAATTTTAGAACAGATGAAAAGACCTTCGTCCTCGTTAATACAGGCTTTACAAAAGATAACTTAAAATTTTTTAAAAAATTTGGGGTGGATGTATTATATAAGTATCAGTATATAAATACAACTGGGAGTTAGGCAAAGTTAGGATCATCTTCATACTTAGCCACCGACTCTACTGAGGAACAGAGAATTGAATCTTCCACAATTGATTGTAATTTTTAGCCATAGGATAATTTGTTCTTCTACGAATAAGCCATAATATGTATATCTTCAAAGAAAAGAAAGAATCAAATTATATCGATATTTTCATTATACTTTAAACTTTAATTATAATCTTTAAAGATTATTATAAAGGTTTTATAACAGAATTAAAAATAAATATTAAGATAATAGCATTGATTTTACAAATTTTTTTAATTAATCAACTTATAACTGTAGAATGTTTGAAAATTTCATTAGGAAGGCTATTAGAGAAAGTCATTTAAAGTGACTGTTTTTATTAATGGAGCAAAAATGATTAGAGAGTAACTTATTAAATTAATTATTAGAATAATTTATAAATTATCAGCACTTGGTTCTTCTTCAATTATTAAGACAACAATCTTTGAAGATGTAAGCCTCAGTGGGTGACCACAAGGACAAAATGGTGCCAGTTGAGTTAGTCTTCACTAGCGATAACTAAATAAGTATTGGGACTTTGCCTATTAATGGTTTTCTTTCTATCAATGGATACTAATGATTATTCTTAGGTTTTTAGTTCTAGTTGCACTTAGGGTTTCATTACTGAGATAGTTACAAAAATCCAGTACGAATTTTCTTCTAGAGGTAGTTTATTGATGGCTTTTATGGATATGTTCTAGTTTTAAGAGACTCCAGAGTGTTATTGCTAAGAAAATGACATAGATCTAGACCAAGGATTTTTTCAAAAGTATTTGCAACTATCTCACTTCTATGCAGTAGAGCCTAATCAGACACTCAAACTCCTAATCGGGGAAAAAATCTTAACACTTTATTTCTCGAGCAAGTAAGAATGCTTTAAGATATTGAGAAACCAGAAGTAGAAGAGGAGAGATCATTCTAGTAAGTTCTAAAATCTTAGCCTTAACATCTTTATAAAGTTTACAACATAAGGAGTGAGTGGCTATCGTGGTTACTTCAAAATTTTTAAGAAGTACAAGGAGTCTATCAATTAATCTTCGAAATATAATTATTAGGGATTTATGGAAATCCTTAGCAAAACAACTAGAAAAAAAGCTAAGTGCAAGCCATCCAAAACTATTTTCACAACTTTAAAACGGAGATGAAAAGAAACTCGATTATAAATGGCTACCTCGACAATGTGATAGAGTGACATCAATGCCAAAAGAAGCGTGGGGCTTCACTTTTCAGAAAATCTACTAATCTAATACAGCAACTCTATGATCAATTGGTTGATAATAAAAGTCTAAAAGAATAATGAGGCAAATAAACTAAATAACTAATACGAATAAGATAAACATTGCAATAACTAGAAGGGAACCTTAGTCCCAAATTTATTATAGTACAATGGACTTCAGTTTAAGAAAATTAAACTATTTACAAGCAGAATAGCAGAGTAAATGAACCGGGATACTAAAAAGACGAAATGCATATTTAGGAAGTCTCTGGACTCAAGAACTAACCAATTCTTAACCAAGAAGTTTATAGCATTCTAAAATGGCAAGTGCACTTCATATAAATTTTGGACCAAAGGTCAAGCAAAGATCAAAAATTGTATTCTTATGAAATAGACATCAAGGCTAAGTTGTCTTCTATTCCATCAGCCCAAGAATTTCAAAAACTATGATAGTTCACACAGCACAAATGATACTTTCTCAAATAGAAGAATACCATATCAATAACCTAGGAATCAGCCTTTACCAAACAAGTACAGTAAGAGAAAGAGATAACCTTTTAAGAAAATGTTCACTTTCATTACTCATAGCTTCAGCTCCACTGGGAGAGAAATAAAATATCAATCAGAATTCACTCATTGAATTCTTCATTCAACCTCACATCCAGGCAGATATAATAAGTGCGGACGAGGCAACGAACTTATGGAGAAATAAATTGAAAGAGACGATGATTCAAGACTAATAAATGAACAGATTGGTGAAGTTCAACATCTGAACTTGGTAGAATTGTGATTTTAGTAACTAATAGTCTAAACCCAATGAAACCCAATCCGATTTAATTCAATAGCAATTAAGTAATAGAATTCAGGAAGCATGTAGGATGCAATCATTTGACGAATAAAATATTGGTCGAAACAAAGCACCTAAAAGACTATGTTTTACTAGTGGAAAGAGTTGAGACTCTGCGAAAACTGTATAAAACGAAAAGTATTTATTAAAGGTGAATCTGGTATTTTAAGTAATACAAAATTTGGTGAGTTATTTACGCACATAGCCTCAACATCCAAAAGTTAGACTTATCTTGAAGCTAATAGGCATAAAATTGGATAAGAAAAAGCATGAATGAAGTTAAAGAAATCTACAAGATACTGAGATAGATGAGAGTACAAGCCAGAATAGAATTAAAAAGTCAAATAGCTAAAGAGAGAAGAAATAAAACAAAGAGAAAGAGGTCTAGATAATTGGAATAAAAATGAATAAAGTTAATAAATTATAGTAACATCAGATAACGAAAGACAAGCGATCACCGGTTAAAAAGATGCTATGAAATGCAGAAATCATCGGATTTTAATATTGTGGTCACCCACTGAGGCTTACATCTTCAAAGATTGTTGTCTTAATAATTGAAGAAGAACCAAGTGCTGATAATTTATAAATTATTCTAATAATTAATTTAATAAGTTACTCTCTAATCATTTTTGCTCCATTAATAAAAACAGTCACTTTAAATGACTTTCTCTAATAGCCTTCCTAATGAAATTTTCAAACATTCTACAGTTATAAGTTGATTAATTAAAAAAATTTGTAAAATCAATGCTATTATCTTAATATTTTATTATTTTACAATTTTATATTTTCCTAATACTTATGCAAAGGATGAAAATTTATAACTGCCCATCTAAAAACGATTATAGCTGAGAATTTAATAAAAAAGTGAATTATAATAATAAATCAATTATCAAATTATAAATCCGAGGCATTTGAAGCGCTACATGTTGGGATGAAATTATGATCATTCGTTTAATCATCAAATTTTAAGATATTTTCATCCTTGCAACTCTTCGCAGGAGTCCTATGTAACTTTTTACCTGGCAAATTTTTTCTAATAATTGGTTAATCCTTTTTCGGATTTAAAACATAAAAAAATCTTTATTATCTTGAACTAAAAAAATTTAAATTTTAAAAAAAAAGGAGAAAAAAGCCCCTTTTGGGGGGGCTTTTAAAAATTTGCATCCATTTTAACTTTTTTTAAAATTTTTTAAATTAAATTTATTTTAAAATTTTTAAACAAAAATTTTTTTCCAAATTTTAAATTCTTTTAAAAAATTTCCCTTAACCCCAAAAATAAAAAAAATTTGGGGGGGTTTTCAAATTTTTTAATTTTTTAAAATTTAAAAAATTTTTTTTTAATTTTAAAATTTTAAAAATTTTTCTCCTTTTTAAAAAAAAAATTTTTTATGAATCATTCAATTCAAATTTATTTTTAAAATTTTTTAAAAAAAAATTTTAATGTTTTTAGGATTTTATTCAAAGTTAAAATTTTTTTAAATTTTATTATCTTTTTCATTGTGAGTAAATTTAAAGAATCAAAAGATTTTTCTCAATAATAACTCAGCTTCTAAAAAAAAGGGGAGACCCCAAGAATGAAATTTTTTTTAAATTTTCTTTCAAATTGTGGGAAATTTTTAAATTTAAAAAATCAGTTTGATTGGTTAAAAAATAAATGAAGAGTTTACAATTTTTTTTTCCCCAATTAAAATTTCCCCAGTTTCCCCACCCCCTGATCTGGCTTGTTCGATAGTTTATAAAAAATTTAAAATGGGATTTTCCCTGCTTTTATCATCTTTTTAGCACCTTCACCCGAGAGATATGTTTGCGCGCATCCCTCTTCACCTCATCTCTCTTCTTTCGAACTTTTTTCGCTTATAACTAAAGGGAATTGAGCCTCCCACAAAAAATTTGAAAGGAAAAAAACCCCTTAAAATTTTTCCCCCTTAAAATCGAATTTTTAAATTTAAATTAAATTTTAAAATTGGGCCACTTCAACTTCCCTATTATTCCTTTTAATTTAATTTCAAAATTTTAATTTTTCCTTTTTTATTAAATTCTCAGCTATATTAAAAAAGGAAAAGGGTTGGAAGTATTTTATGGCAGTTCTAATATCTTCATTTTATATTATGGGTGAAATATGAATACATTAGAGTCAGCAAAAAATACAATTTTTTTAAAAAAAATCATGCTTTATTTGTATCTGTAGATATTTATTTTGACTGAGACTTAGACTTTCCCTCTCTATATCTCAGGTATTTCACTATTTTTATCTCTTGAGAAAACTAGTTATCTGAACTTTATTTTTTTCCAAAAACCTATTTTGTTAAAAATTAAAAATAAAGGAATTTATTTATTGAAAAAGGAAAATCTTTTTTTTAAATGAAGTGCTTTACTCATTTGTAATATCTAAATGATGAATCTCATTCGTTTCAAAGAGTTCCCATTCGAACCTTAATTATAACTATTAGCTCAAGTTAATTCTGACATGAATCGGTAACATAGAATGAATTAAAGCTTAAACGTGTCAAAAATAATGTTATACACTTCAAGGTTTACTTACCTCTTACTTATAGAGATGCTTGCAGTCAATAAGGTTAGTCTCGAAAGAAGACTTTAAGAATACATAACTCTGCCCTTTTTAATATATTATTTAAAATTGAAATGATTCATATATTCTTACTCAGCAAACTACAGTTAAAGCTCTAAATTTATTCAAGAATATAAACTTAATTATTCTTTTAATCATTTAATCGTGACTAATCTATATTATTATCCATTTTTTAGTAAATGTTTTTAACCCTCTTTTAAAATAATTTTTTAAAAACCCCAAGAAAAACAAAGCTTCAGTATTTTAGGGTTTACTTTATTTCCCCCCCCAAAACAATTCAATTTTTATAAAATAGTGCATGTTTAATACTATGTACATTTAAATTGACACAAACTTAAATCATGTAAAAAATATAATAAATAAATTTTGGGAAATGGAATAAATTGCAAAAATGCTGTCAAAATAAAAAATTTCATTGATTTCATTTGAGGCGCAGAAGATTGTCAGATATCTTAATAATAAATACTAGAGATTAGGTATTAATAATATAAGAGCTGTCAATACAGACAGACAAATAGACTTTTTGTTATTACTCACCAAAATTTCATTAAATAATCTGAAGTCTTAAACAGAGAGTCAAAAAATTCCTACTTTTGTTGCTTTTTTTTTAAAATATTCTTGGACCTAACTTTAGAAATAATTCTGGTCATTATATTTTTATTTTATAAAAAAAAAAATTTATGACCAATTCCTAAAAAACTTTTCCCAAAAATTTCTTTCCCCTTTTAAAATTTTTTTAAAAAAAACTTCCAAGGAAATTTTTTTTCACAAATTTTACTATAATTTTTTTTCCCTTTTTAATTTAAACTAGCGATATTTTCTTTTGGTTTTTTAAATTTTTCAAAATTTTTTCTTCAAATTTTAAAAATTATAAGAATTATTTTTTATTTTAATTAAAAAATTTTAAGTTTTGGGAAAGAATTTAAATAAATTTTTAAAAAAAAAAATTTTTTTATTAAAAGGTTTTTTTATTTGGGGAAAAAATTTTAAAAAAGGAAAAGGAATCTTTTAAATAATTTTCAACCCTTAATCAAAAAAAAATTAAAAAAAGTAATTTTTTAATTTAAATAATTTAAAAAAGAAAAATTTTTTCCAACTTTTACGGTAATTTTTTTATTTTAAAGTAAAGTAAATTTTAAAATTTAAATTAAAAATTTTGGGGAATTTTAAAATTAACAAAAAATTTAAAAAAAGTTTGTTTCTGAATTTTTAAATTTTTTTTAAAATTAAAAATTTTTTACTTTTTTAAATTTGTAATATTTTTTAAACATTCGAAAAATTTTTAGCAGACCGAAAAATAAAAATTTATAAAAAGGGACAACTTTAAAGCTTTAAAGCTTAGATTTATGATCAGAACAGGAACCATTTTTCTCAAACAAACTATAGTTTCAACAAAGTTATAATTATTATAGTATATCAATAAGGAGAAAAATTTTGAAAGTCTTATAGTCATTCCTTATAATAAACACAAGAGTTTCGAAGTGTCCTTTGAAATTATAAAATAATTTATTGCCACCTAATTCAATAAATATGCAAACAAAAAAATTTAAAAAAAAATAATATGAAAAATTAAAAAATTTTTTATAAAATTTGTGGAAAAGAAAAAGAAAATTTTTGGTATTAAAAAGATCATTTTTTTTTAGCCGGTAAAAAAATTTTGCATTTTTTAAAAAAACTTTTAAATTTAAGGGAAAATTTATCAACCTAATTTTTTTATATTTATAAATCTTATTTTAAATTTTTTTTCAAATTTTTAAAATTTAATTTAAAAAAAAAATTTTTAAAAAGAAAAGAATTTTTCAAAGGGAAAACTATTTTTTATCCCCCAAATTAAAAATTTAAAGGATTAATAAAGGGGAAAAAATTTTTCCTTGAGAAGGTTTTCCCGTTCCCCCAATTTTTTTTTTTATTTAATAGGGTCAAATGTTTAAAAAGGAGCCCTCTCGAATATAAAATTTAAATTTTCCTAAAAACTCCCCAAAAAATTATTCAAAAGGGTTTATTGGGTTTTAATAATTTAAGGGATAATTTCTAATTTAAAAAATTTTCACTAAAAATCTCATCTTAATTGTCATGTATTTTGAGTTTATTCTACTAATTATTACTTTTTCTATTTAATTAAAATATCAGCTTTATAAAAGTGCTGAATCCTATATAATTAATAAATATCCTACATTATTTTAAAGCTTTCATATTAGCATCACACATTTCAAAAATTAATTTAGTTAGAAATAAATATGCATTTTAATTTGTAAGACTTATTAAAAATTCGAGAATAGTTTGTGTAACTTTCAAAAAAAAAGAGAAAATGCTATCAAATTAATAGGGAATTGTATATTTTTCTAAGATATAAAGAAAATTATTCTGGTAGGTGATAAAAATTATAGAAATTTGGACACCAACACTTTCTTTATTATCTTCTTTATTACTTGAGTAAATGTAATAAATTATGGTGGAATTCTTCTGCTAAACGCAAAAATAAATTTAATCCTCTTAGACTTAAGGTGGTGGTTTTCTAAAGTAAAATTTTACTCATAAATCGGCGGAGAAAAAGGGGAAGCATAAATTTCCCTTAAATTTTTAAAAGGGACGAAACTTTTCTTAAAAAAAATATTTTTGCGGGTTATCCCATTTAATTTTTTTCATTTACCCCAAATTTTTTATACTTTTACTTTTTTCTTCTTCTTTTTCCTTTAAAATTTTAATAAAAAAATTTTATTTTTTTTCTAAAAAAAATTTTAATTTGATGGTTAAGATTTTTTTAGAAAAATTGCTTTCATTTAATTATTTATACAATATACATATTTTACAAAGTAAATCTATTAAATTTATTTATATTTCGTAAATTACATCTTATAGAGATAAGTTCTTTTCTTCTTACGATAGAGTCTAAAGCTATATACCATATGCCCATAATTTTAAATTAGCAAAAAAATTAAAAATTAAATTTTAAATTTTTTTAATTTTTTTAATTTAATTTAAAATTTTTTAAAATTTTTTTTCCCTTAAAAATTGATCAAAAGGTATAGCAAATGATAATAAAATGAAAGCTAAAGTAATCATAGTAGCTAAAATGCGGTGCAACTCACTCCAGCATTTAAGATAAAGGACTCTTTGACTGCCTCTTTCAGCCTCACTTTTTAAATGATATATCTTATGAAAAAGCATAAGCTCTCTATGAAATTTGACGAGTAAATGTTGCTCAAATCCTTAGAAGATTAGACAACCCTTTGATAATAATGGTTAGTATCAAACTGCATGAGAATAATACTTATGATATTTCGATGGTAACGTTGTCTATATATGAACCTTCCGTATTCAAAATTATCTCTGTCAAGAGTATAAAATATCTAAGTTATTCATTTGCCTTTAATTCTGTTTATTATAATTATATTTTTATTCTCATTTATTTTCACTAGTTTCATAATCGATCATTTTTATAATTAATTAATTAGTTTAAAATTAAGATAATGATGGAGGATATATTAAGACTATATTTGATCTGACTTTAACCCTATAACATATTAAATAAATAAAACTTTATTTTTATTTTTAATTTCTTAATTAATTATCTAATTGGAAAATTAAGTTCTTATTATAAACTAAAAAATCTAAATACTTAACTTAATAAAATTTTAAAATATTTTATGGCAATAGTATTGCAAAAGAGTTTACTATTTGAAATAGCATTAAATAATTGAATTAACTGTTTATTATAATATGATATTTAAAATTTAAAGTTTTTAAAATTTTAGAAGAGATTTAAAGTCTCATAAATTTATTTTTAAGTCTTAAGGAATCACAATAAGTGAACTCTTAACTTTAATTTTAGCAGTCCTTAAAAATATCGTTTTTTGAATTTGAATTTTAAGAAGACTTCCTTTTTGTAATTAGATAATAGATGTGTTTTTAATTTAAATTAGCGCCCCCTGTCTGAATCTCTGTTATTTAAAGTTGCAACAAGTGGAACAATGATTGAATGTATGAATGAGAGTAAATTCATGCTCTTTAATATATTAAAATTATGCTCATTATTGCCACAATCTAGAAGACTTCACTTTATAAATTACGGGGCCTACTTGCCCTTTATAGATAATTTAATTCTTAACCGCTATCCTTCACTCTCTAAACAACCAGAACTGAGAAGAAAATTCTTTAATTATTTCCTGAAAAATAATATGAAACTTAAATCTAAGCTTTCAATGCAATAAAATTATACGGAAGTGATGGCTATAAAAATATTTTTAAAAAAAAGAGTTTTTTAATAAATGTAATTAAGTTTGAGGCATTTTAAAATTAAAGACATTTTTCTTCTCATCATTACTTAATATAATAAATTGATTTTGTCATTCAAATAACAAATACAGCTCAGAATTTAATTTTATATTGAAGTCTATCAAATTTAAATACTTATGCAATCATCATCAAATTCAAAGAAGTTAATATTATTGCAACTTTTGTGTGGGATTGCTCAACAAGTCACACATGTTTTAAATAGTTTTTTTTTATAAAGATGAATAAAAATGGTCTCATCATATTTTTTGATTGAAGTGTACTATGAAGAAGATCATGGATGAAAATCATGTTAGCTTTTTAATTAATATGTTGAGAAAGCTGCAGATCCAAGGGTGAATCTTTTATTTTAATTTACTTGAAATTCCCTATTTATATTTTAACCAATAACCGATTTTAATTTAATTCTCAACTATAATTATTATTATGCCAATCTAAATTTTAAATAAGTGTGATTTTAGAAATACCTTCTATAATGGATTAGCGAAGAGAGGAGCAGCTATTTATACTAAATCCTACAGTTCAATTCAAATTCCGGGGGACTCTTCTTTTTATACCGAAATTAAAATCTTGCATTAAAAAAAAATTTAAATTATTTTTACTTCTTCATTCAGATTACATTTTTTAGTCAGCTTAAATTGTTTAATATCATTAAAATGGATATCATAAAATAAGCTTAATTTACATTAAATTCCTACTTTAGCTACTTTTAAGTCTGAATATTATCTAATATTCAGAGAGAGTTATAAAAAGATAATTATTATAGAATTATATAGTTTATAATTTATTCAAATGAGTCTGACATTATCATTTAAAATATTAAATAAACTTACCTCACCCAAAAAACTCCATAATTTAAATCTAGCCTAAAAAATAACTAAAATGAAATTGGGAGAAATAAAATATTTAAATCTTCTTTTAAAAAATATTATATAAAATTACCATTAGTAAAAATAATAAAAAAGAAGTTAGTAAAGCCTTTAATGTAAAAAATACTTAAGATTTTTTATTTCATTAAATAGGTTTTATTTATAGCTGATCTCTATTTAAATTTCCTAACTGAACCTTTTGTTAATTAAAAAAATATATCTAAAATGATTAAGTTTTAAACTATTTTTAATCTGTTTAAATAAATAAATATTATTTTCCTCAGTTTTAATAAATTAAAGCATCTAAATAGTTATATTGCTTGAAAATTATAATATTTCAAGGTTTATAAATTGAATTACAAAATATGCACTTTATTAATAACACTGCCACTGTAAGTGGAGGAGCTATATACTCTGAAAATCTTCTCAAAGGAGTATTCCTTTATACATCTATTTTATAAAATACATGGACTTTTAAATTATTCAAATAAAAATCATAATTATTAATTTAGGAATTTAAAATATAGGACCCGTGAAATGGCACCAAAGTTAGCTTTGCTAGGGTTGGGAGATTAGCCAACCATTACTCTCTGCCTCGGTTGCTTGCATATTCCTTTGGAGACGATCTATTTTAATAATCCGCAGAACGTGACTAAGTAATCAACTATAGGGGTGCGTGGATTGAAGTAACCCCTGAAGCCGAACGAGAAACCTCATTTCTTCTACATCTTTATTCCATTATCCTTACATTAGCCTCCTCCCACTATGAGTGACCCTAATCCGGAGCAATGGGGCGGCTGAAAATCTTTAAGCAAATCTGGCAGTTCGGAAGAGGAATAATTGGTTTCAGTACTAAAATGGCAGTCCTTGTGTGGTATAAATGTGAGGCTAGACCTCTGGCGAATTATCTATTCATGTTACTTAATGGTGAAAACCAGGAGCGATACAGATTCTCGTAAATTTAATCAATTTTTAAAAAGAAAATGCAGCCGTGCCTTGCTAGCAATTGCAATTAGAGTTTTTGTGATGATAGCTGAGCCAGCAGAGTAAATGTGCTCAGAGTATTAGTGGATCTGGAAGATTCAGAGATTATCTCTCGCCCTTTCAATGAAAGCAACATCACCTTACCCCTTAATTCCACATAAATTTAACAAAAATCAATTGAATATAAAAATAAAGTATACAGGAAAGAAAATGGAAAATAACGAAGCAGGCAAGAAAGAATGAAAGAAAAAGAGTTAAATTCATTAAGAAATATTCATATCTTTGTGGATAATTTATATTGAGTGTATGAATTAAGCTAATGTTTAAGGCTTAATTAATTCAATTTAAAACTAATTAAAAAATTGAAGGCTCCTTCATCTTGGCATAAATCTCTTATTTATTTTTAAAATATATAAGCAAATCGTTAAGCCAAATATATCAAATTTCTAGATTAATACTTTCTATTATCCTCTATAAAGTTAATATTTCCCTAAAGAACGAAATAGCTTAAAATACAAAAATTATTAGTCAAAATGCAATGTTCACCTCAGCGTATGCCTTCTTCGCTTCCTTTGTCTTGTGTACGCTGAGGTTGTCAACGAGTAGAACGATCTCACCGTCTGTGATCTTCTCTCTGAGCTTCTTAAGGAACGCAACATACTGCTCTCGCTTGATAGAGCGAGGATGAAGGACATAAGCTTCTAAGCCTGAGTCTTCGCTGATTCCTGCAAGTAACGCACTTGTAGTTATATTTACTTTCTACTCGTAAACTTCTATGTTATCGTGCTTCTTGTACCAACTCTTCTTCATGAAGGTGTTGTGTGTGAACACAGCTTCGTCAGCACATGCAAACTTCACGCTATCCCTCTCACACCTGAGCAGCTAGTCGTAAATATATTTCAGATTATTATAATAAAATGGCTTAGTGAAGTCTTTAACGCGCTTCACTCGATTCACAGTTTTGTACGTTATGCCATTTCAACGATAGATGTTTGCTACAGTCTACGGAGAAATCTTGAGATATGGAAACCAATATCCTTTATAAGCTAAAACAAGCAAATTTTCTATTTATCAGCAAAAATAATATTTAAAATAAATTTAAAATACAAATATACCATAATTTTAATAAAGAAATTGTGTTAGAAATAGCTTTAATTTTTGTAAATAATATTTTTATACTACATTTAGGAACGATTTTTCAGGCGGCCTTGGAGACGAAATTTACATTAAAAACCTTTAATTATTATATCCAGTAATTAAAGTTAATTTAAATATTGAAGAATTTGAGATATGTTCATTATTTTAATTTCAGAAATTATTATTCAATTCTATAAAGAATTAAATTAAAAATTATTTATTCCTTCAAAGTTTCTTTTGAGTGCAAAGAAAATTTGAGACTCAATTAAAGATGATTAAAATAACTTCGAAAATATTTATATTAAATGCAGAGAATATATATATAAGGCACTCTATAAAAATATCAAATACTAAATTTTATTTTTGTTATAATCTTTTTAACAATCCTTGTTGCAAGAGGTGGTTGTGATTAATTTTAAAATTACAACTTACTTTAATTTTGCTGGAATCCCCAGGCATTTATTCTTAAAAGAATTTATTTTATTAATATTTTGTTACTATAATTTTAAATGGATGAGAAATTAATTAAATTAAAATATTGACTAAATAATGAATGGAATCATGAAATATTTTAATTGATTAAATAATTTATTTTCCCTTACATTTCAATTGACAATAAAATTATTGAAAAAGTTACTTTTTTAAATACTTAGTAAGAGAAGTATATTTACATGTTAAAAGTATTCCATTAGAAATTTTTATCCATTTTAAACTTGTATATTACAATACTGAAATGATAATTTAAAATAAATAAAAAGATATAAATATCTCAACTTTAAATATCTATTATTATACGTTCAGCCCCGATTTTTCAAAACTTTCAGTTTACTTCTATAAAGCCTGGATGAACGAGGACGAAGCTCTTTTCTTCTGTGTTTTGGTACTGTAAGCGGTCCTTTTCGGCAGAGTATTGCTACAAAACTTTCAAAATAGGTAATTTTACTTTATTAAATCCCACAATTAAAGTAAACGTTCTCGATAAACATGTCAATAACGGATGGATTTGAAGTTAATTCTCTAATGTCCATTAAAAATACTAAAAGAGTGACTACTTACTGGAAAAGCTGGCTTCCTAGCCAGTAGTCAAAAATCGGGGCTGAACGGATAATATTTTCTATATTTATTTTGGATATGATTTAGATGAGTACACATTCAATATTCTTGGTAAATTCAACCTTTTCTATTGTAGTTTAAAACTAAGTTGAAATAAATAAATGCTTATCTAGATAGAATAAGTAATAAATTCTAAATTTATTGATGAATTATGATCCTATTAAATGTTTTATTATATAGAATAGGTGGAGGTGACTTTAATATTAATTTAGGTAGTCTACGTCTTTGATGGGGAAAATTTAATAAGAATTGGAGGCCTCCTCCCTGTATACTTCGAATGACAAACCCCAAGTTTACTTCTGAAGTGTTGTGGTCGAGTAGATAATTTACTTCAAGAGATCTCCTAGTAGTCGACAACAATAGTCAGACGATATGTAAAGTTAGAAAAGGAAGAGAGGGGGAAGCAGAGAAAAAATCTTGAACAGGTTTAGTACTTTTAATATAAAAAAATAATTTGAGTTTCCATTCTCATTCAATTCTTCTACTTAGAGAATAAATTTGCTCTTGCTTAAATATATCCAATAAAGTTTTATAATTTTGACATCTACGAAACTGCCCTCTCAAAATTTATACTCCTTTAAAATCCTACTCATATCTTATTTTTCTCAAGATAAATTGAGGCCTAAAATTCTTTGAGTATAATAATAGTGACTAAATTTGTAGAGGTCTCATTACTATAGTTTGAAACTCTTCGGCTTATAGCAATTTCAAGCGATTTACTGTGGGGAAAATAGCTTTTGATCAAGCTCTATCAAGACTCCTGCAATTCGGCACTGATATGACAGACATTCAAATAGACATTCTTCTGTAAAGAAATATACACACTGATTAAATCGATTCCATGAATCCTTTTGGGTCCTTTTTTTCATGGAGAATTAGTTTAAGAATTTGGAAATTATTACTGTTATATCCTTAATTTAAGTAACCATATAAAAATCCTCTCTTTTACACTCTCAAAATTTCGAGACTGAATTTGAAATAAATTTTTTAAGAAGAAATCATACTCACTAGATGAACAGCTTGTTTATCTCAAACACGAACTTCAAGCTAACTTAGCTCATATTTCTGGATTCTAAATTTAAATTTTTAATAATTTTATTAATAAGTCTACCTATTTTATTCTAATATTTTTGTCATTTGATTTGCTATTGATTTTTTATGTAGATTTAAAAATGGATAGATTTTAATTTTAAAGCTATCTCTTAAGTTTAGAATTTTAAGTAATATATTTTATTTTATGTTGATAAAAATATATCTTTAAAAATATTTGTTGCAATAGCTCTGTGGGATATAGGTGAGAATTTAATAGAAAAGAGAATTAAATTAGATATTACAATGAAATAAATTAGTGATAGTTGAAGTGTGCCATATTTAATTAATAATTACACCATTCAATTCAGCATTCTAAGATCTTTTTATCCTTGCAGCTTTTGTGTGGGAGCGCTCAGTAAAGAGTTATATGAGGCGCAAGTTTTAATGAAGATGACGATGAGGAGAAGAGGAGTGCATGAGTCATATTTCACTGCTGAGTGGTGCTACGAAGATGATTTTAGAAGAAAGTCATATTAATTTTTTGATTCTCTATCGAACACGCTGCAAAATAGAAGGTGATTTCAACTGACACGAAGTTGCAACTCTCCATTTATTATTTTAACCAATCACCGATTTGAATTAAAATTTAAACTATAATAAATGATCTATGTTGAAAATGCTCTTATCTATATTTATGATTCAAACTTTACATTTGAAATATGAAATTTATAATTTAATGAGTTATTTTTATTTAAATTAGCTTATTCCTTTTTAATTGTATTTTTCCCTTTTTCTAAGTAAAAATAATAAGGAACTTAAATTAAATTAAAAAGGAGAATTAAAGAAATTAACATTTAAAATAGCAGCAGTAAGTTCATAATTTCATATTTTCATTATAAGTTTCTATTTTAAAAGAAATCTCTCACTTTAATTATAGAATTAAAATGCTCCAAAAGGCATCTATATAAATAATTATTATAATAATGTCAAATTTTAGGTTCACATTTGAATCTCCATAATACATTTGATCAAACTTTGAGTTTATTTTTAAAAGAATTTAATTTCAAAAGCTATTTATCGTATCATTATCAGACATTTAACATTTAATTAGAGTAAACAGAAATTTGAGTATTTTATAAAAAAATTTTATAACTTTTATTGATAAATTAATTCTGAATATTTAATTTGACTCGCAGAATGAAAGGAGATAAGTGAATGGAGGAGCTTTTTGCTGTATAAATTGCGTATAAATTGTATTGAGTAGAATAATAGTTGCAAATGCTTCTGCAAAGTATGGCGGTGCAATATATTTCTAAGAATCTTCTAATAACTTGAAGAACAGATAAGAAATTTAATCCTTTAAGTCACAACGTCCTTTCCACTATATCTAGAAGAGCTAATTTATTACTGCTAAAATTTAATTAAGCATTCAAATAATTTATCAATAAATAGCATTATAAATTTCATAAAAAAGACTCAAAATTTACAAATATAAATCTTGAATCTTTTCTTTTGATATAAAAATAACAACAAAAATAGTGAAGTAATTATTGCTTAGGATTTGTTGGAAATGTATTTATTTATAAAATAAATAAAAAAGTGATATAGCAGATGACAGATGAGCAATTTATGAAGTTATTATTCAAAGAGATTCATGCATATTGTTTTAAATTTGAATCTATGTGGCACTCAACAAGTTGATTAAAGTAGAATAAAAAGAATGTTAAAAATTTATATAGATGCAGATAGTGAAGGGATAGTTGCATTTAAACATATCAACTTTTATTAGCTATAATACAAGCTACAGATAGAATGATTGTTTTAAAGTTAATGAATAACGAGAGATAAAATTCACAAATAGTTTTAATCAATCATCTATTTAAATTAATTTCTTGCATATAACTACAAAAATAAAAAGTTTGGTACACTATACTAATTTAAAATGCTCTAACTATAATTGTACAGCACTAATAACATCTTATGCAAATAAATTAATTAAAATTTAAGCTTATAATTAACAAAAATTATTGAAATTTTAACTTTTGATTGGGTGTTGACTCTCTGGTGGGGCATTGTACTTTGATAACTCCTATTCAATTTCTCTAGCAGAAACTAAATTTTTCAATAACTCTGCTGTTGTAAGTTTAGAAGATAGCAGTTCTGGTTATGGAGGAGCTATCAACTTTTAAACTGATGGAACATCTAACTTGACGAATTTAGCTATTCCTTATATTGTAAATATAAACTATTTAATTTATTTAAAAATTGAAAAGATTTTAAAATATTTTGCCAGCTTTATTCTTTTAAAAGAGAGTAAATAATTCGGTATCTTAGTTTTCAAATAATCCAAATATCTAAGAATATTCTTCGCATATTTTATACGTTTACCAATACTTCAAGTGAAGATTAAAAAAATAAACTATTTCATCATTATTTATTGACTATAATTTTATAAGTAATTTAATAAATTACAAAAATTAATAGAATACTACATTGTTCTTAAATAATTTTGCAGAAAGAGCAGGAGGAGCAATTTTTTGGAATAATATTGAGCCCAGCTAATACCAAATTAATTATTTTAATTTGTAATAAGAAATCGCATTTATTAAAAAATGGGACAATCTTTAAAATTGAAAATTTGAAAAAAATAATTTATAATAAATTTATAAAATATTATTTTGTTATCTCTTTTAAATTTACGGAATTTGACTATCTGTCCACTTTATTTTTTTAAAATCATTTTTAGGTATAGTTTAAATAATTTATAATCAACTTTAAACTATAAATATTTTATTAATTATAGTACAAAAATTTTAGTTTGGTTTTTTAAACAAATATTTATTATTGCATTTTTGCAGCTTTGCTAATGGAACTATTAACATTTCAGTTAGCTATAACATTACATATAAATGTATTATTTTTACAGGTCCCAATTTCACAAATGTTTTTGTTAATAACTCAGCCTTATATTATGGAAACCATATTGCAAGCACAGCTATTCAATTTCTTTCAAAAATTAAAATCATAAAAATTAAATATTTATAATTAAGTAAAAATATAGAACTTAAAATTATTTAATTAGATAAGTGTAAAATTTAATATAAATTAAGAAAATCTCATGTCTGAGAAACTGTAAGATAAGAAATCAACCAAAGAGTAAAATTGTATGAAATATTGTTGAGAAAAATTTATAAATAATAATGATATTTTTATATTTTATAAGGAGGACAGAATTATGTTATCAGTATTTTAAATAACTTTTAAAAAAACTGAAATATATTTGTAGTCTGGAACTTAAATTAGCGTAGAATTTTTAAAAAGTTCTTCAAAAAAAAATATTTTGTAACGAAGTGAGGTAACGTGCTTCATATGTTATCGACTATAAGTTCTATCAATAATAAATTAGAATAATTAATAACTCAATCAAGACCTAATATATTTATCCAGATCTTCTTATCTATCCCATTCCTTAGATTAAGAACCAAATAAAAACATGAATAGCATTTTAGTAAAGATCATTAATACTAAGCAAGCAAATAATTATTCTAGATTTTCCTCTATTTAACTTTTTGCTGCATCTAATGAATAAAATCCTCTCTTTCTGCTTTCTATGTTTCAAAATAAATCTTCATTTTTATTTGCAGAATTTGAAAATATTACTATTTCTCACTCGATCACAATTCATATCTTTGTTATATTTCCATTAATTATCTTTTATATTATCATAGCTACATCAGAATCTATAAATTTTTAATTAATTAAGATATCTTTAGTTTAAAATTTGTAAAGTTTAGTGTATAAATTGATAGTAAATCTCAGCAATTATTTTAAGTACTATTTTATGAATAAATTTTCTATATAAATAGGGAATTATATCCCCATCCAGCAAATTTAAAATTATTTTAATCACTGATTTGCAGATAAATTAAATATGCTTTATTTCTTCAGAATTCAGAGTTACAATAGCTTCTACTTGAATAAAGTTCGTCTAAAATAAAATTTATAATTTAGTCTAATATGACTCGTAGAAGACTAAAAGCGACTATTACTTAAGTGACAAGCAATTAGATATTTTATGATAATGTGAGGAGTGGTTCAGATTTTGATACTATAACCCTAGCATTTGTAGATATTTATAATCAAATTATCACATTAGACTCCTCATCTGAAGTATAAATTTTCTCTGATACGACCTACAATCAAGGAAATGCTGCAGCTTTGCTTTATCCACCAGTTGTAGAGGGCCTTAACACTTTCAAGGCCTCTAAAGGAATAATATCATAAGTTTATTAGTATATTCATAAAATTATATATTTTTTTAAAGAATATTTACTCTCTCGAATTTCTCGTTTTATGGGACTCCTGGTTACAACCACAGTATACTTTATTTTTAAAGCATAAATTATGATTTAAATTTTAAGTTAGAATTATCTTTCAAATAAGGAAGGAAAATTATGCTAATTATATTTTTAGATTTAAATAAAAACTAAGAGGCATCTCACTAAGCACAAATTTCTAAAACCTTTATTGTAAAAATTCGATTTATAATTTTATTATTTTTAGGCATAATTAAAAATATTAATTTATATTAACAATTAATTTTAAAAGTTAATAAGTATCAAAATTTCAACTTCTTCTATCGATCTTCAAAAATAAAGTAGCATTTCTGTAATGCAGCAGCTTAACTCAACAGATCTTGACCAAAGAATTATTCTTTAAATTGCTTAATTTTAATCTTTAGAAAATAAATTTTATTGTTATCTTCAATTATATAGAGATACCTTTTAAGGTTAACGCTCTTTGAATAATAAAATATTATTCTTTTCCATTTGACATCTTTTATTATAGTAAAGTAAAGTAAAGTAAAATTTTAGGTATAATTAATAATCAATTTCTTAAAACAGCACTTATCGTACTGAATTAGAAAATCAGTTATTATCCTATGTAATTTGTTATTAAATTTGAGCGATACTATTGCTAAAACTTAATTTATTCCTTAAATTAATAGTTTAATTAGTTATAGCCATCATTATTTCTGATTAAATGAAAGAATAATATGAAATTATAAATAAAATAGTTATTCTAAAATTGTTTTTAAAGCTATTCCCTTTCATTTTTGTTAAAATATCTATTTAATTTTTTAATTATAATTTCTTTCTATAAATAAATAAGATATATCTGTTTTTTAAATATATTTAACTAAGATCAGCCTGAATTTATGTACTCTTGGCTAATAGTTTTCACCATCAGGAAAATGTACAGATTGTGAAGCTCCTACTTTCTCATTAGTGGTTATGACAGAACCAGGATCATGCTAATCATGCCCAGAAAGAGCCAATTGCTTAGGTCTGTGGCACATCGGCCCTTAAAGTGGCTATTGGAGAGTCAGCAATACTTCAACTCAGTTTTATAAATGTTTCAGAGAAGATGCATGTTAGGGATATTAATCAATATATGACGATCCTCTCGGCAACTGCTCTGAAGGATATTAAGGATATCTCTGCGCGGATTGCTCCAAAAATTTACTTGGGTAATTAGAAAATTATTTAAAATAATCAATTGTGGAAAGTTATCAATTTTATAAATTGATAAATAGTGAAAATTGTTTATTACAAAACCTCTTAGTATTTTATCTCATTTTTAAATATCAAATATGAATTATTAAAGAGATATGAATTTACTGCTGATATGAAAATAAGTAAGACTATATCTCCCATTCTGAAAATATTCATCAGTTGCATTTCCGATTTTAATAAATTCTACAATATTTTTATATCGCAAATCTGAAATTTTCTGCTATAGTACTAAAAATAGCATAAAAATTATTGATTTTATGATAAGAACATGAGGTAAATATTTTCAATTTACAGTCAATTATAAATTGATCATTTATGAGTTCTAAAGCATTAATTTTCCCTTTTTCATAAATAGTATATTACCCTAAGATAAATTATTAGCTATATTATTTCAATAAATTTATCATCGCTACTTAAAAAAAAAATTTCTACAAATCAAATGCTCAAGCTTGTATAAAATGTGATCAATAAAGAAAGGTTTAATTTAAATTGGATAATTTATTTTATAAAAGGTAGATGATAGTTGCAATTGCTTCACTATTTGGTTGGCTTTTGATGATAACTCTTTTAGTGAATTTTCATTATCAGAGTTAGCGTAACATCCTATTCTAAGGCTCAATCTATCTAAAATTCTTCTTAAATCACATGCAGCTACTACTGATATCTTGGTCAATACGATTTCAGTCGAATGAAAGTTTGACTGTCCTAGGAGAAAGAATAATCAATGCATCGACTATAGCTTCATACTTTTTGGAAATAGATTGCTTCTACGAAGAAGAATTTTATAAAGGCATATTTGAAAGTATTAGCAGGCTTTCCTCTTTGAAGATTCTAATCGTAACTTTTCTCCCAGTTTGTGTTGCAATTCTCTGCTTTATTTTCTACATGTTCTCAAGATTTTCAAAGTTTATCATGCAGAGTCTTTGCTCGTAAATTGCCTTATTTGCAGTTTTCATTTAAAAGACTTTAAATAAATATTTGATCATATTTAAAAATAGTTAGTTTGAATTTATAACTTAAGAGAATATATAATAGAAATATATTCATGTTGTATTTCCTTCAGTAATTTACAAAAGTTTTTAGTTCATGACTTACAAAAGAATCGATGGAGTTGGAAGAGTATTTTCAGATTTAGAAATCGCTTAAGGAAGCTAAGAGCACGAATTTGTTTAAAATAGTAAAAGATATATTAGCAAATTTAAGTTATTGATAGTATAAATATATAAAAGCCTAAAACGGAGTATAATTAAATTCTAAACAAATTTCCTTAGTTTCAAATGAATAAGAAAAGCATTTTAATAAAACTCTTATACTTCAGTAAAATTTAAAAGTCCTTTTCAAAAGAAAAGGAATATTGACTTGCCTTAGTGAATTGATTAAAGAGAGATAGAGAGAGACTAGATATTCGACAAAGGTGAACGAGGGGAAGACTTCTTTCTTATTAATCTAGGATAAAATTCTTAAAATTTCTTTTCGAAAATTTACTTTACAAAGGGCTTATAGAGTTGATGGAGTATTCATAGGTGAATTCTTAAATTCAAATCGACTTTCATTATCTCTCCTTAAACTATGTGTTAACTTTTAACTTTTAAATCTTATATAGATTTGTTATTTTTAGATTCGGACTTCCTAGTTATGTATTTTATGGGATCATAATTCCTTTGATTGGTTTCTTTATGGTTTACAGAAAAAAGAATTCCTTCTCAAATTCTCAGACTTAAAGATATTACGGGTATATACTTGGAGGATATACAAAAAGACGCTATTACTGGGAAATCATACTCACAGTTAGAAAAACTTTGCTTTTATTTTTAATTATACTGGCATTTTAACTTGGAGAAGTATCAAAAACACAAAATTATTTAGATTAAATTAAAATAAAGAGCTTCCCAATTTTTTCTTTAAAATATACTAAACTAAATACAAGCATCTTTTTATCAATTATACTTAATTTGAATTTTAAATTTATTGAGCTCTTGTGAAAAGGATGATTATCTTTTTTTATAATTTACATATAATTGATAAGTATAGAAAGCGATCTTGGTGCTCGTAGTTTTTGTTATGTAAGTTTAACTTTATTTAAATTATTGTTTTTAGTTTTGCAATAATAAACCAAGGTACTTAACCCTTTACTCGGAAGGAATTTCTGTATCTTGAGAACTACTCTCTGTTTGTGTAGTTCATGACTATTTATATTGGACTGCTCTTTGCTTATAAATGTACCGAGGAGTTGGTAATTGGAAGAACCTTCAAATTCAG
The DNA here is from genome assembly GCA_027382625.1 of Tetmemena sp. SeJ-2015. NCBI lineage: Eukaryota > Ciliophora > Spirotrichea > Sporadotrichida > Oxytrichidae > Tetmemena > Tetmemena sp. SeJ-2015. The sequence goes on from JAJKFJ010022504.1 coordinate 115,211, forward strand.
ACTTTGGAATTGTTTTAGATGAAAATGCAGAAATCACCTTTACATATGCTATAATGATCATAAATGCTTCTTACTTTCTCCTCTGGTTTTTCTACTTCTTTAAGAATTATAATTATCTAAATATTCTCTAAATCAATTTTTAAAAAGTTTTTGAATGTCCTAAAATTTAGTATTTTTATGAGTATTATCTTTATTCAGTAGCAGAAATTATTTATTTTAACCCTAAAACCCTAATATGAATAAGAAGTGCTTCCCTTTTTATTAAAACTTTATGTCTCTTTTATTTTTTTTTATGTTTTATTTTCCTGCATTAATCAAAGAGAAAGGTATGAGCAAAATGCTTTAAAAATAGAAACAATAATTGAAAGAAATTAGAGTAATTAATAATTAAATTTCAAATTTAATAATCCTTTATTGTTTATGAATATATTTTTATTAAAAATCATTATTATTGTTATTTAGAAGAGCCTGAATTTCTTCTATCAGAGTAAGTTCACCAGAATCTACTTGTGTATCTCTCACTGCTGTAAAATTAATTATAGCTAACTTTTTAGAAATAGAGATTTATTACAATTAATTAGTGCACATATATTTATATTTCATTATCAAATTAAAAAAAATCATTTCATTTTTCGATAGAGAGAAATCTTAAAAATAAAACACCCGGGATAAAAAAAATATAAAAAAGAAATATTTTGTTGATTGCTGCTATATTAGGATTATTTTAATTGAATAATTTCTTTACATTTTAAACCCAATTTAATAAATTAAAAACCCCACTAGCTAATAATTTTGTTCATTAACTCAAGATGCCCAGAAAAAGTGCAAAATTCGAAAAACTGAAGCTCATTGATATGGGCAACGAAGAAGAGCAACACAAAATCAATCTTTATCAAGGAAATATTTAATTTAATGTAATAATCTTGAAGAATACTACACTTTGACGCACAGAATTGGAAAGCTTTACAACTAAGATGGAGTAAGAGTAACGATAGATGGAATTATTTCTCTTAGAAACTACCTTTCAAAATAAGTCATCGTCAAGAATATTCAGAAATAACAATAAGAAGACAAGAATCCTTAGGATCAATAACCAACTTAGAATTTTAAAAATACAAATTTTACAGTTTTTCAGGGGCTTAGAATAGATAAAAGCTTCAGCGCAAGAGAAGCTTTTGCAATTCATGGCTTTAATAAAAATAAGTCATAAACGAATATACCTAATCATAAGAATAATAATAAAAAGAGCATTAAAAATTTAGATTGATTTTAAATATAATTTCTATCCATTTATTTTTCCATAAATTCTCATCTATTAAATAAAAAGATTATCTCAAGGATTATTAAGCTAAACTTATCTTTAGCATTAAAAAATAAATAATTATAATCTCTCATTATCTACTCCCATTAAAGCTTTATAAATAAGAAATTATAAATTTATAACTTTTTTTGGGGGGGGGCCTTTCCTCGTCATCCACTTTTTTTCATTAAAATATGAAAAATCACTATCTAACCTAAAATTAGCTAAAAACAACAATATCTTAGTCCAAATTCAAATCCAAAGTGTCTAACCTGCTCATATTCTTTTATTTATAGGAACATCTTAAAGTTTTGCATGTAGAAGAGAGAAAAATTAATCTTTAAGACTACTTTATAGATGAAAAAATAGGATTTCTTAATTTATCAAGTTTAAATAAAATTATTAAAATAAATAATAAATAGATCAAGATGCTAATTTTTAAACTTACTAGGCTTTAATATATGCTCTAAAGTAAGAGAATTCTCAAGCTCTTATAAATAAGTTTAAAGATCTATGAATTAATTGTTACATTAGAAAACATTAACTTATTTAGGTATTTAATTTTCTTAACTTATATTACAATCTTTTTACAATTAATTTTTTAAAAATACATTTTCTTTATAAGTTCTCCCAAATTCTCTAAATTGAAGAATATGAACAGTTTAAACCTTTTGGATTTAAATTTGGTCTAAAAAATTGTAATTTTTGGCTGATTTTAGGCTGTATAGTTATTTTTCATTTTTTCACAAAAAAAGTGGATGACGAGGAAAGGCCCCCCCCCTTTTTTTTATTATTACTTCTATATTTCTATTTATTTGGGTTTACTGTTTTAATAAATATCGATAAATTTAGCTACTTAGTCTTGTCTGATCGTCTTTTAAAATAAAATAGGATGAGATTTAATTTTATTGCGTTAGTGGACTATCGAAATATAAGTCTAAAAAAGTTAATCGTGCATTAACAAACTCAAATCTTCGGCATAAAATTTTTAATCGAAGAAGGGAAAGCTGTAAAAGAATTCCTAGGAAGAATTTTAAACCTAACTGTGAATAAACAATTATAATCGATCAAAGATTTAGATGAGTTGATCTTAAAAGATATAATTTTATTTTATTAATTATTTATGATTTTATTTTCATCTTGAGACCAACGAAAAAATAAAATAATGATGTTCAGTCCACACATAATTATTGAGTTATTAATCTTAGATCAATAAAATAATTTCTAATTCGCATTAGGGTCGAATCTGTGATTTCAGCAGCCACAAATTTGCAACTCCCCATTATTTAATCAATCATTTTTTTAAAATCAAATTTTCCACTCAATGAAATCGATTTTAAAATACAATTATAATTTCTTTTTTATTTTCCATATAAAAATCTGTACAATTAGAAATTTATAATTAATAAATTTAATATAAGATTAGAGATAAAATTCAACATCAAGTAATATTTCTACATATGTTTTTAACATTTCTGATCATCATATAAATTTCTTGTGAAAATCTACAAGTATATTAAATTAAAAACTAAGTGAGAACATTACAAATGAGAAATAACTCGCTTTAGGATGCAATACTTTTTCTCCTTCTCGCTTTAAATAATTATATAAGAGAAATGATTCTAAGCTTTAGAGTGTAATTAATTAGGATTTAAAATTGAAGCAACGATATTTTTGACAACTAAAAAAGGTTTGATATCTCAATATCTGAACTTAGTAAAGCGAATGGTGTTTGAGACAAGACAAGGCCTACATAAATTTCAATCCATTTTCTTATTTATCTTCCATTTTCCTTCTAAATTATCTCAATTGAGTATATACCTAGTCAAGGATCAGTTTATATATATGTCTAAGGCAACTTTAAGATCAGCCGAGAGGTAACAACCTTGAGCGATTTTGCTTTCGCATCGTAAATTTCATCATATTTCTTTCATCTATAACACTTTTATCCACTCTTAAAATTTGCATCTTAATTCTTTTCAATTGACCTTTATAGTACACAATCGGTCTAAGGCATAAGCATGATTTAAAAATCGCTCAAGGTTGTTACCTCTGGGCTGATCTTAAAGTTGCCTAGGACATATATTTAAACTGATCCTTGACTAGGTATTCACTCAAGTGAGATAATTTAGAAGGAAAATGGAAGATAAGAAAGTAAATGGATTGAAATTTTAAGTAGGCCTTGTCTTGTCTCAAACACCCTTCGCTTTACTTTGTTAAGATAGTGAGATATAAAACCTTTTTTAGTTGTCAAAAATATCATTTCTTCAATTTTAAATCCTTATTAATTACACTCTAAAACTTTAAATCTTTTTTTAATTCAGGTTTTCAATAATATTTAATAAGAAAAAAGAGCGGAGATCTAACCGTCGCGCATCTTAATCTTTCAAATTGTATTTTAATTTTGACTGCACTTGATTATCAAAATTTTGAAATAAATCTAGAAAATGGATATTAAAAGTTTTTATTTTTATCAAAGTATAAATTTGCATAAATCTCTCTGTTAAAAATTCAATCTTGAAGTAGAAAATAAAGATTAAGTGAGTTTGCCTTAGAGAGTTGCATTTTTGAAAACAAATAATTTTTTTTAAAAATATATTTAATGGAGTAGAAGGATAATGAGTTCCAAAGCTTTGCTCACTAAATTACTAATACCTTGAAGTTCATATTCAACAACAACAAAATATAAATTCTAAACACAAGGAATACAGAATATTTATTAACAAAATTACAGAAGTCGTAGTAGCAGTAGTACATAGTTTTTTTTGAAGTGAAGTATTAATTTAACATTTACATTCTGATTTTTGAAAATAATTTTTAATCTCAACAATTAAACAGACAATAAATAAATTTACTTACAATAACAATTCAGTTTTATAAATCAATTAAGCGAAGCAAAATTAAATAATTATAAGAATAATTGAAATTAAATTTGGTAGAACTATGTGCAAGCTGAGTAAGTGACTTATTTAGAGAATTTTAAAGTCATATTTATCTAATTATTAGGTTAATAATTTATCATTAAGGAAATTATTTAATTTAATGTTTCGAAAATCTTAACACAACAACTTTTAACTCTTGCTCTTGAAAATAAGAGTCAACATATTAATTGTAGGAAATTAAATTATAATCGATGAATTATTAATATAATAAATGGAGAGTTGCAACTTCCTAGCTTTTAAATAGCAGATTGATCCCCTGATCTGTGGCTTGTTGGATAGCTTATAAAAAATCATACGATTTTCTTCTTTATTCATCTCCTCAGCACCTCTCAGCAACGAGATATGTCGCGCGCATTTTTCAAGATTTCTAATATCTGTTCTCTGGTACCTACTGACTCTTCTAATTCTTTAATGAGCGTTCCTACAAAAAAGTTGCAAGAATGAAAAGTTCTTTGATTTTAAGCTAAATCAAATGGCATTTTAATTGACATACTTCAATCGTCACTTATTTAATCCATTTTAATATATAAATTCTCTTTTTTAATTTATTTATTTATCTGCTATACTAAAAATCGTTCTCATAATTTTTGCCCAAGAAGTACTATCCTATTTAACAAAAAAAATATCTAAAAATATATCCCATAAAAAATTATTTCATTCTTATATATGATTATCTTAATAATTATTTGAAGCCAAATACTTTCAAGGGATAATTATTTTTAATGTTTTGTTTTAAAAAATGCAATTAAAAATATTTAATTTATTAGATCCTAGACCACCATAAACCTTGTAGAATAAATTATACTATCTTCATCTATTTTAAATGAATCAATATAAAAAATCATTAATGCTTAGAATAATTATGTAAATTCGTTTATTCTCATTCAAAATTATTAGAATAAAAATGAAATATTTAGAATGAATAAGTTTAGTTCAAAATTAAGTATATGATCAAAGCTACATTAATTCATTGACAAATAAGCAAATATTGAACAGCTAATCCACAGCCTTTACGCTCTATAAACTATTAATTTACAAATTAATTTATTTTTAAAATATAGTCTTTTAAAATGATAATGCTAAATTTTTAATTTGAGAATTTGAAGTTTATGTTCAATGTGTCTGTGATTTGCACTAACTAGCCATCCACCAGAGCTCAATATCATCTTATCATTTATAATTTGTTAATCTTTATATCTTAAAAACAAAATCAAATTATATAAAAAATATTTCAATTTTTGCAATATTTTCAAAATCAGCCAACATATTTACCCTCACTATCATTTAAATTCAAACACAATTTATAACTTTACTAATTTCGCTTCAACAAAAATATTAAATTTAAGTATAAAATTTAAGTATAAATAATTTAACAAATTTAAAAGGTAAGTATAACACTATATATTTTTATATTATTTAACATCACAAATTTAATTTCTCAAAAGGAGAAAATTAAATAAGGAGCTTGTCAAATCTTGTTTTCTTATATAAATTGTTTTTAGAGGGAAAACAGTAATAATCGAGATTAAAAACTCGTAGTCAGTGATTATCGAGAACTGCACTTTTAAAAATTGCTAGAACTCTGAGAGAGGAGGAATTTTTAATTTCTATAATTCGAGTGTTCAGTTGAGAAGAGTTGTATTTGATAATAATTTCGCATGATATGGAGGTTCAGTTTATTTTAACAAAAGTAACGCGACTATTGAAAATTCATATTCCCAAAATTAAAGTTACAAATAATTTATCTAAAATAATTATTTTTAGGTGATTATAGTTCCTTTAGAATTCCGCCCGAGAAGGAGGAGCTATCTACCTCACAGATAAAAATAATATAACTCTCACAAATACAACAGTAACCAGATGCTACTCAGAAGGTTAAGGTGGCTTCATGACTCTTAAATAAAATTTCACATTGAACCCCTCTTCCATATTAAGTTATTTATTTTGGCAAAGAAACATTTTTTAAATCAATTTACAGTAATTTTCTTTCATTTAAAAATAATTAGATGAGATAGCAATATGATCTAGAAATAAAATTTTAATTTTGCAATATCTCAACAAAATTCATGTCTCATATAAATTAATAACATTACTCTAGATAAAACATACTCAAAATTAAATGGAGGTGTATTTTACCTTGACTATTCAAACTTAACCTTCTCTCTCTTGGTGGGGACAATATCTGAATCCTTCACAGAGAGAGGAAGAGATATTCAAGATTCCTCTTTTTAAGGGGAGGTGCTATTGTTAGGAAATTTGTCTTCTGCTAGAGTTGAGAATGTAACTTTTACAGAAAATTTAACATCTCAAAGCTCAGAAGTAGGTTCTATTTTTAGGTCAATTAATTCTAACTCCACTTTTGCGTTCAGCATAAAAAACACTATTTTTACCTTAATGAGCTAATCACCTTCAAAATAAACCTTAGAGAGTATATGCTAGACCCAATCCCCATACCCAGATAATTTTCCCAATTAAACATCATTTATCGCCTTATAGTATAAGATTGAGCATAATTGTGGAGTAGTTTTATTGATAAAAAAACCTCTTCTATTGAGCTTTAAGAATCTGCTATCTATAAGAAGGTACTGCCGCGTCAATCTTGCAAAACTTGGCCCTTTAATCGTACTGTCGGATTCCGATAAGGAAGATATGGGTAATTTAATGACTGATCTGCTTCAATCTAAGGTGCGTTGTCATAGCAGTGCTTTAATTGAATTAATATTCTCTATATTTACAAGAAATGAAGTGGATTATGCCAAAATTTTGGTTTCATTGCCAAGGTGAGCCCGCTCCGGCGCTACCATATTGAGAGCTCTTTTCCATAAAAAAAGAAGATTCGAGCTATTTGTGGATAGTTTAATAGTGGACTAGATTTAAAATGAAGCTATCAAAAGCTTAGGAAATCGGCCGAGAGTTATTGGTCGTAGCTGATCTTCTTAAATGGAGAGACACTGGAAGCAATAACTGATGAATAGGAGAGGTTAAATTCATCACTTCTTCTCTTGCATAAACTGATGTATGACTAGATAACCTTTTACTTGTAAACAATAGAATAAGGTAATGATAATTTATTGAATGAGTAGTCATCATAATAATAGTCAATATTTTGCTATTAGATAAGGGCATTATAGCTAAAATAAATATGCTTAAAAATACTTATAATCGTTTACTACTATAAATTCTGGAACGGATACACAAATAATAAAAGTAAATATAATTTAATAAAAGATATTATTTATTTTTCATGATTACTTTTAACATATTTCAGTTTCATTAATCAACTAAAGTGATTGATTGTGAGTTAGTTTCTTGATTGTCATATAAAGCATTTTACGAAGTCTTACTCATTGAATTAAATATATCTTATAGATTATAAGACAATTTCATACTATAATATTCCACAAAAATTATTTTATTAAAAAAATCACTTTAGGGAACTGAATGATGTATATTAGAAGAGGAAAAATAAATTAATAAACATATTTGAACTCTACTACAATATCACTCTTTAGAATCTAAGATTTGAATATGAGCATTTTTTAAATAATTATTTTAATTTCTGACTCATAATTTATAAATATGAAAAACATTATTTAAAAAGGGTGCTCGATAATTAAAATGAAATTTGAAGTTTAATAAAACTTTTATATTTATGTTGATTGAATATAATTTGCAATGAATATACTGCAGAATGTCTAAACATCACCCATCAATTTAAATTTCATTTAAAATTAAATTAGTACACTTTCTTATGCCTAAAAATTTATTTAAAAAAATACTAAATGAATAATGGCAAAATTAGCTTAATTTAATAATTTAGTATATAACTTCCAAAAATAATTACTTTTCAGATAGTAGCTAGGCAAATAGAAAATCAGTTTTCTCACTATCATATGGATAATTCTCTGATGATAATTCTACATTCAAAAATCTCAATTTTTAAAATGCTAGTGTCCTTGCATGCTTGAATTGCACAACTATCACTTATTAAAAAATGAAATTAATATTCAATTTTAATTTAAGAAGTTTTTGAAAAATTATAACAAAAAATGATAATAAAATTAAAATTATAGAATTATGTAAAGTAATAAAATTTAAAGTAAAATTAGAAAACTCAATTTTTATTTCAAAAAATTCTTAACTTTCTTCTCTAAAATAAACGTCTTTATTTACGTTAATTTATAAAAGAATGGTTGATACTTCTTCTCCAGCAGAAAAATAAGAGCAATTTGTTAAAACTATTTTGTGCTCGACCCAGCATGTTTGACAAAAGATGGAAACTCTCATTCTGGCAGCACTAACTACCACTGGTGAAGGAGTATCAGCCATTCTATTTATAAATTATCTAAAGAAATTTATTTTAGAGAAAGAAAGATAAAATCAATGAAGAACATGTTTTCTTAGCATTATTTACTTTCCTCAAGAGTCCGATGCATTATTCTTATGCTATTTTACAAGCATTATGCAATTATTTAGTTATAATTACTTTGCTATATAAGTTTGTCTAATTCAGTGATTTCTTAAGTGTATTCATGCAGCAGCGAGGGCTCTTTGATTTCTATGACAAATTAAAAAGGTAACTTAGCTGTGTCTAAAATAAGTTTTCAATCAGCAGCAGTCAAAAATAACTAGTACCTGGTCTCCCTCAAAAATATTGAGATAGTAGTTCCATTATAACAAATAAAAGATTACTTTTTCCTTTTTAATAGTGATTACTTGAATATCACACTAGACATCAATCATTTGAATAATTTTAAGTTTACTTTAAATAAGTATTAGTTGTAAATGACATCATTCTAGACGACTATGGAGAATTATTTGAGACTGGCTTGCTCTCTTAGCCGAACGGGACACCAGTTCAGAACATCACAGTGAGGAACGTAACTGCCTATAAGAAGTCTTATTTCTCAACTTTTATGATTAGCAGCGCCATTAGATTCACTAACATCACTCAAATATGGATATATTTAGCCTCAGACATGAAATCATAAAAACTCTACGATAGTGAAAATTTTATTTGTCCATCATTTTTTCATTTTTAATGTAAGTTTATTTTATCAAGATAAATTTTCCTCCCTGAAAGTCATTATATATTTTGTTGCTTAATTCTATTTTATAATGAGTGACCTAGGGATCTTTAACTTTAGTAGATTTGGAAATATTACTTTCACAAACTTCACTCTAACTTGTTCGGGTTATTCAGCTAATTAGTTGGAATTAATTTAGGGTTAGTCATCTGCCGCAGCCTAATTTCCATACTTATATAATCCAATATTGATTGGAAATTAAACAAATAATGTTTACAAAATTTTCATCATAATTTTCATATTTAAATCTAAATTATTCTCTAAACCTCCATTAATTTGCTATTATAACAAATAAACAATTAAAAGTATTTGTGTCTTAAAAAAGCGACAGTCTTTAAGAATATTGATTTCTAAATTAAGACAAAATTATTTAGCAAAATTTTTTAGACAAATTCAAAATCAGAAGAAATGAAAATATGCAAATTACTTCTCATGACTAATTAGATAGTAAATGTTTATTCATTTCTTAAAAATAATAGATTACTATTGTCAGAAAAAAAACTTTTTTATAAAATTCTTTTTTCAGTTTGATTTTTATTATAATTTTAGCGCAAGGATTGGAAAGTATTCATTAATTTGTAAATAACATTTAACATTATAATTAGTATTAAATTAGTAATACCTTGTATTCTAAAATTATTCAATGAAATATTATAAAAATATTTTTGATTTATATAAACTTAAGCTATTATTCTTTAAGGTTAAATTAAAATTTATTGTTTAATTAGAGAGACTTTATAAATTTTTAAAGTAAAGTATTTTTATGATGAAATAAATTCAAGTTAATAATTATTAAAATAAATTAAAAATATGAGGCATTTGAGGGCTGAAAATTTTATCAATCGATTAAACTACAAGATACTTTCAACCTTACACATACTCTCTGTGACATGTGGTGAACGATTATCCTCTGGTAAATTTATGAATGAACTTGGCTAATTTCTTGGTTCTTTCAGAGTTTGTAGGATCAATAACTCTTATAATAGAGTAAATATTAGATGCCACAGAATGAGCCAATACTAACCCTAGATTGAGCTACCTGGCTTCCATTTTTAGGCTTATAACTTAGTGTTTTTCATTTATTATTTTAATTCAATTCTAATTTTACATTTACATATTAAATATTATTTTTCTAAATCCAGATTATAAATAATATTATTTTCTGTCTATATTTAATTTTTAAATTGAGATATTTCTCTCGAGAGTATATATTTTTAAAATGATTTATATTTTATGCTTTCAAGAGAGATGATATTCGAACTTTATGACTCAAGAATAATTAGAATTAAATAATTTTTGTTAAAAATATTTATATATTTTATCTATATTTTTGATTGCATTTAAATTATGATTGAAAGGTTTGTGATTATGTTTATATATTATATTTTTGGAATAATTATTCTTTGTCAAATTTATTTATTTGCTAAAGTTAAATTTATCAAACTATTCTTCATACATTATAAATTGATATGTGCAATTTATTTATTCTAGCTAATGCACTTTGAATAGATAAAACTGCACAAAGACTATAATAAAATTGGATAAAGTTAATCTTTCAAAATTTATGGGTTATAAATATATTCAATGGAATTTTTTAAAAATATTTATCAAGAATATTTCTTAAATCTCCATTAGATTTTTTATATATATACCCCTCCTAAAATGTTACAATTTCCAAAATGGAGTAGTCTTATAATGTAAAAAGTGCTTTAATGTTTATCAAAATATTCTATCATTTAATAAAATGTTACTGTCAGTAGTTCTTCATTTGACAGAATATCAAAAAATCCAAATTAAACTCCTATCTTCAAATTTAATCAGAAATTTAAAATACTCAAAAATTTATTGCGCAAATAAAAATAAAGCCTTTCTCTCTATAATTTAGATTTAATTTATCTTAATTCAACAATAAAATTTTAAATTTAAATTCTTAATTATTATTTTTTAAAAATTTTGAAATCTTGAAATATTTTAATTAAATTATGAAATCAACTTTATATTGGGCAGCCATCAGGATTCTTCCAAGTTGAAAATGATACAAATGTATAAAAATATCTATCTAAATTATAATTTAAATTATCATAATTAATGTTTTCAGCATAGATATAGTTGAGAGTTAATTAAAATCTATGAATAGAGAGTTGCAAATTCATGACAGTAGAAATCGCAGATTCATTCCCTGATCTGCAGCTTGCTCGATAGATTATCAAAAATTAATATTAGTTTATTCTGTAATAATAATCTTAGCACCTCTCAGCATTGAGATATGATTCTCATGCACTCATCTTCATCCTCATCATCTTCTGCATCTAATTTGAGTCGCTTATAACTCTTGCTCCCACACAAAAGTTTCAAGAATGTAAAATTCTTATAACTTAATGCTGAATTGAATGGTGTAAATTTATTTAAATTGGACACACTTCAATTGCTACTGATTTGTTCCGTTTTAATTGAATATAGAATTAATTTGAATTTCCATTAAATTCTGAGCTATAATAGCAACTTTACAAATATAGTGACTGAAGGGAGTATGCTTAGTAATTTCAAATAAAAGACTGGGACTTTTACTTTAACAAGTTGTACTTTTGCAAACATCCACTCAACTCTCCTTAGAGGATTATTATTTTAAATGTGAATGTAATTATAATAAAGGAGGGATAATTTCTAGTCCATATGACTAGGATCCCACCGATAGTGTATTTATTTAGCAGGAAGCAGCTTGGCTAAGCAAGGCATTTACATTTGATGTAAATATAAGGACATCCAAATTTATAAATATTAGCTCAAATTCAGATGGAGCAATCATCCTTTACAAGGGATAATTCTTAAGATTACTCTCCATCTAAACTATTTAGAGGTAACATATTTTTTTTCTCAGTTAAATAGATTCTATAATATTATCCTAGTAAAATAGAATAAAATCCATTCCAATTATTTTTTAAAGAAATTCTGAATAATACGTTAACAAGACACTTTTAAATAAACTTAAGAGTGAAATTATTACAACAAACTATTTTTTAATTTGAACTACAAATTTCACTAATGTGACTACAGAAAAAGCTGGAGCTATTATAAAGCAGACGAGTATCACAACTTAGCGTGTTGATTTCTAGAAAAATAAGATTGATGGGTGCTTTGCTTTTGGAGGTGGTGTCTTTGATTTTGATTATGCAATGCAAGGCTTATCAGTATATCTTGTTGATATTTAGTGTTTTCCTCCAACTTCAGATTTAATTATCAACGCATTAGAGAAATAAGGTCAATTTCTGAAATTGCCAGGTCCAGTTTTTAGGATTGCAAAATACAGAAGAAGAACTTAATTGGTTAATACAACTATCAATAATTGTGTTTCATTTGGTAATTCAGCTGTCTATAGCGTAGGAATTAGTGATGGAGTTCCCTATTCTTCCGCTTATTATAATTTTATTTAAATATCTTTGATTTGTACAAAAGTATGAGAGGTTTTTTTAATCCTTGAAAAGACGAAAGATATTATTTTAGTAAGGTTTGCTAAGTATTTAAATTATGCTTATAAAAATATAAGATGACCCTCATTTTCTGAGGAATTTCTTATTTGAAATATATTAGGAAAAGAAAACATTTGATAATAAGTAAATATAAATATATATATATATATATATATATATAGATTAAGAATTATTATGCAGTAGTTGTAACATATTGCAGTTTTGCTATAGCATTCATTTTTTAACAAATCTGATAAATTAAGAGAAATATATTTTTAATTTATATCAAAATTTTATTCTCACTCAATATTATTTGTATCTTCATAATTTTTGTGCTAATAAATTTGATACTGCAAAATAATTTTGATAATTTGCTCTTCAACGAAAATCATACTTTCTATAATTTCTGATTTAAAACTGCTAAATTATTAAATAACAATTTCCATTCCAGTTTAAATTTAATGGCTGTCTAAGAGATATCTAAAAGTATATAAAGTAGCATAGTATTTAAACATGTTTGTTTAATTCCATTTATTTATAAATAATATTACTATAACAACACAGCCTTCAGAGGTAGCGTATTTTAGATTAAATAAGGGGATCTGGATATGAGTTACAGCTAACCCAAAATAAACAAACTCTAATAATTATATTAATTACTTTTTAAACTTTAAACTAATAAAATATTCCCAAGTTTGAGTAAATAATCAAGCTTCCATTTTTTAATCATTTTAAATTTTGTCATTAAATTTGGAAATAATCTCCTTGACTATTATTTCAATTCTTATGCTATTAAAAAGTTTTTCCTGGTTTAGTTCATAAACAATACTGCTTATTAAGGTGGAGCAATATAGATTGACTCTTCTATTATGTATATTTAAAGTGATTATATAAATGCCACGAACAACAGAGCATATATACATGGGGGATTTTTCTCTATAACAAAAACTTACACATCTGCATTAACATAGTCTGAATTCGAAGTGCAGTTTAAACATTCAGAGTTTAGAAATAATAGTGCCCTCTATGGAGGAATTTTTCATATTGAATCAGAAAACGTAGAATTTTTTAGGGATTAAATTTTTATAACTGTTTTGCAGGCGTTTAAAATTATAAACTTGATGATATATTCAATTATCATAAATAGTCCTTTCGATTTAGTTTATTAAAATAAGTCTATGTAAAACAAAGTTCATAATTTAATTAGAAATTGGTTTAAAATAATACATCATTAAATTTTTGCAATTTAAATTTTTAGATTATATTAGGAAACTTATTATATATACAATCAGAATTACAAATATGAGCATATTTTTATCATATCCATCGAGCTTCAAAGTAATAAAACTTATTTGTAAATGAAATTGAGATTTGAATACAGTGCTAGTGCAAAATACTAACTTCTCCCATTCAAAAATTTAGCTGAGATTTAAAGTTCTTTTCAATTTGAATTTTATCGAGGTTCTATAAATACCTCAACTTTAAATATAATTCTATAATAAGAAGAAGAAAAAATTTAATTCAATTTTAGTTACCTTTTAATTTACTCTTTACAAATCCAATGCGTTCAATTCAACAGCAACTTTATTTGGAGGAGAAATTTATTTCATTAACGGATTCCAGAACAAATATTTTATGCATCATAATTGTTTTTTTAATTTTTAATATAAAACATAAAAAGCTTAATTTTGCTAAAGAATTAATCAGAAAATCTAATTTATTTAATTAATTTATGAAAATATATTTCTAAAAATGAATTAAATTAATTTATTTTATCTTACTATTTAAATCAATACTAGTACGTAGCATCTAAATTTAGCAAAGCAAAACTAGGATCGATATTAAATTAATATAATCTATTTAAAAATTATATCCATATTTCCTTTGATAATTACTTGTCTAACTTTAAAAATATAACTATAAACTATAATGATATTTTTACCATTCTTAAAAAAATTTTATCTTCGGAGATTTTTAAAGATAAGAAATTATTTATATTAAATTTAAAATTTGAAACTGTATCTATAAATTAAAGATTATATTTAAATTTATTTTTGCTTTTTATGAATAAATCATACATTATAATCTTAATTTAATTCGAAGACAATTGAATTTTTATAAAATAGTGTCGTATTTCTCTTATTTCCTTGTTTTTTTTTAAAAATTTGATTTTAATTTTGAATTATATCGAATTAATTTAAAATTAATTAAAAAATATACGATTAATTGGGTGGTGGGTCCCCCACCGCACGTGCGGTCCCGGACCGCACAGGGTTTGCCCACACCGCACGTGCGGTCCCGGACCGCACAGGGGTTTCCCCACACCGCACATATGCCTCAGACCGCACGTGCGGTCTGGGGAAGTATGTGCGGTCCCGGCACCGCACGTGCGGCTCCGTACCGCACATATATTGCCCCAGACCGCACATATATTTCAAGTCATCATAAAAGTTCTCTGTATCTTAATCAACATGTTTCACACATGAATTTTAATAGGCTAGATTGGTGTTCTTATCTTAGCAGATATTATTACAAATTTAATAGGTATAACAGCTTTATGTAACATTGG
>JAJKFJ010022506.1:0-50812 GCA_027382625.1 Tetmemena sp. SeJ-2015
AATTAGTAGCATAAACTGCTTTTAAAATTAATTCGAGCAAAATCAAGCAGAATAAGAGATAAATAGGGAGCTATCAATAATAAATAAGAAAGATAAGAACATCAATAACTGACATCTTTTGCACTTTTGATGTTCTCGTGAGTGCTCTGCACCTAGGAACAGCATACATAATAATAAGTGGCGGGCTCTTCATAATTTAAAATTTAAATTTTAAGATGGCAACCAAACCTAGCTAAGAAACAAGTACAACCTTAGCAAACACAAGCCAAACTAATGTTCGGAACAGAAAACCAAATAAGATCCCATGTGCACTAAGTGCAAGGGGAGCTCTCTGAACTTGAGCTCGAGCAAGAATCTCGGCTTTAAATTGTCAAGCCAAGAGTTGGGGAAGTCGGTGGGCGTTTTAAACTATCGCACCTGATGCTCCTCTTGTTGCTGCTCCAGAGATCAATGAGGAGAAGAAACTTTTGAATGCGAGTAATGTCAACGACAGTTCGAATTCCTCAGGCCTCAAGCGGCACATCAAGGAAGTCCACTCAGAAAAAACCTAAGATCTATATGAAGCTTTAAAGAAAGTGAGGGTCGTTTATCCTTGCTCAATTGTGAGCAGACTTTCTCTCACTCTGCTTTCCTCAAGAAACACATGGAGAAGAAGCACATGGCTGAGTTCGTAATTGAGGATAAAGAAAATTTTTAAAGATGGTGCCAGCTAAGAGCAAGCACGATACCTGAAAAGTTCAACTAAAGAGGAAGCAAAGGAGAAGAAAGAAATTGAGTTCATGAATCAGACCTTTTATGTATGGTCAGTAAAGTTTAGCTAGCTCAAAGCAAGACTCCATGCTTGAGAGTTGTAAACTTTGGAGGAGTGTGTTCAAAATTACCTCCACCTTGCTGATGCGAAGCGAAGAGGACCATCAACAAAAGAAGAGTATGCTTACAAGATCTTCCCTTACGAATACCTTGTAAAGAAGGAAGAGAGAGGTCTTGATTCGCGAACGAACTGACAGTGTTGAGAGGAGCGAGGGACAAAAACTTGAAGTACGTTCTTCATCTTGCTGGTGTTCTTATCGATCATGGATTACATCGCCATTCGCCTTCCTAAATGGGAGATCACACAAAGGGGAATTTCTCAGCACGAGGGCAAAAAGTACTAGCTTACTGCTATTCTCACTGACCTCGTTAGAGGATGATGGAGTTGCATGAGTTGGGATTCGTGAACAGAGATCTCAAGCCAGAGAACATTCATGATAAACTTTGAACCAGTCAGAGCAACTGTCATAGACTTCAACAGAGTTGTAAGAAGAGAAAACATTGAGGAAGCATCGGTGCAAGGAACTGCAGGCTACTTCCCATAGAGACAGACTTGGCTCAACGGTTCAGTGCAGTGGGACATTTGGTCTATAGTTGCATACATACTTGAATGCGATATGAAACCAGAGGAATAATACTAGTGTGAAAGTGAAGATGATGCAATATAATTCGCAACAAGACATTGTAAGATAGACAAGGTATCAGAACCTTTAAAAAAGTTAGTAAACAAAGTAATAATCAAGCAACCTATGAAACCTAACACTCAGTTATCTGAGATAGAGGAAGCACTTAAAGGTATAAAATTCAGAGAATATGAGACAGACGTCAAGGTCACCTTCCTAGAAGACTTTAGATTGCCTGTTTAGGGTTAAAATTTAGCATGATTATAAGTATTAATAAAGAAATTAATTATACACAACTTATTTTCACTTTCTTATCATATTATGGGGTTTTGGGGTTTTGATTCAGAGCCAAGAAATATGCCTTCTTCTTATGATAGGACTCAGGATATTTTTTATTTGAACATGATCTGTTCATATTATTGAGATTTGCGATAGAGAATGCAGTGACTCTTTTATGGATGCCATGAATATTAATTATAAGTCTTAAATATTCATACCCTTATTTATAAATCTCACTTCAGTCGCAGAGATAGTTGCACTATTTTAATATTTTTACGCTCTCAAAAATGATGATCTCGTTCTGATCCCCTCCCGGCACTCCTCAAACATGCCTGATCTTTAATAGGTTATTTCAGTATTCCAATATTTCAATTTTCCAGGCTTATTTTTTGCCAAATTAATCAAACCGCTTTAATTAAGGCGTACATTTAAAAATTTCTTGATACCATTGAAATCCACAAAGAATAAAAACACTAATTTCAAATTGCCACGCATCAAGCTAACAGAGACCAGCCTGGAAGTTGATTCATTTTCATTTCTACTACCTTCTCTTATCAATTTCCTATCTATAATTGAATTTTAAGATTTTTGGGGCTGAGATGAACTCCTTGAATTGATAGATTTATAGATGGCTAAAATACTTGATAAAAAAGATGACGATGTACTTTTCATCTTCAGAGACTTAGAAACCATCATAACGCTCTTCATCATCCATTGACATCTGCTTCAAAAGCATCAAAGACGGGTAAGCCTATTTTAAATTAAGATCTATGAATTAAGTTTCGCATAAGTTTACGCTCTTAGTTATAAAACAAAGTATCAAGTAATTATAATATTGATATTATAGATTACATTGACTTCTTCTTCGTCGCTCTTATTTAGCTGTGCTCTGGAAAAGTTAAGTATTTTGGTGTGATTCTTTATCAAGACAGGGCTCTAAAAGATGCGTGCTCCATCTTCAAATACAACTGTCTTCTTCAGCTCAACTGTATCTAGGTTGTATTTTTATAATATAAAATAGAATTCACAATTTTTGAATTAAAAATATAAACTAATATCAGTTTATCTCACTAATTTATACTTATTTTATTGCAAAATTATAAAATTTAAATGTCAGAATCATACTGAAGTAGTTAAAATATCCTTAAACTTAAAACAGAAACCGAGTAGTTATATATTATGGATGATTTAAAAGAATTTTAATTAATAAAAGATATGCATATTTCAGTAATTTTTATTTCTTGGGAGTGACAAATGAATCCACACTATTGCTCAATGGGCGAGCAACTACTTATTCTCCATGATCAGTTTCTAGCAATTAATAAATAATTTAATACTTTATTTGCTTCATTATATTTAAACAAAGGTTGCTTAATAGATTCCTTTTTATCAAAGCTCTCGTTTATCATTTAAGTTTGATTGTATGTAAAAAGGATTTTAGTATTCCAAAGATAAAGATATATTTTTAATGATTATATGTCTTTATAATATTTGAACTTCACTTTCAATATTAGACCAAGTCCAAAATTTTAATTTACTTCAATATATTAATTATGCACCCGATCAGCATCATCTCATTTCTGTTCATAAGAATGATTATGAGAATTATGAGGCTATAAATTAATTAACAATTTCGCAAAGGGAGGAAAAGACAGTGATGAAACATCAGCTAAAGCGACAAAGACGAGCAAAATTTAAAGGAAGTGCTTTCAAGACCTGCTGGTTCTTCACAAGGATAGCTCTCTATATCTAATAGGCAGTAATATACTAAGCTGTAAGAGCGCTCTCTCAACGCTAATGATCTTGGTAGAACCACATGGTCTATCCTACAAAGATTCAATCTAGGATACTTTTTAATACCCAAGAGAGGATTTTGTACTATGGATGGCGAAAAAAAAATATTACCCAACCCAAAAGTTAATAAAAAAGTAATAATTTAAAAAAAACCCCCAAAATTTTAAAAAAGGGAAAAAAGTTGGGAAATAATTAATTTATTTATTAAAAATTAATAATCATGGAGTAAAGCGAAATTACTAAAAAAAAATAATACCTCCTATCTCAGTTTCATTTTGACTCTAAGGTATGGATGTAGTCACCCAACAAAATAGTAATAGCCTTTCAACAAAACTCCATCCCAAAAAATGTTGAGAGGCAAACCACTTACTCTTTGCATTTGAAAAGTTCGCCCGATGAAAAGTTAGGAGTTGCAGCTGTTCCTCATCGCCCTTCTAAGTTTCAAGATGTGCACATCAATTATTTGATTGAAGCTCAAACTCTTCGCCACTAAGCGCACTTCAGTTTGGAGTAGCGCGCGAAGATCTTCCATAGATAGTTTCCTTATCTCAAGATCTCTCCGTAGACTGTAGCAAACATCTATCGTTGAAATGGCATAACGTACAAAACTGTGAATCGAGTGAAGCGCGTTATAGACTTCACTAAGCCATTTTATTATATTGAAATATATTTACACTGCTCAGGTGTGAGAGGGATAGCGTGAAGTTTGTATGTGCTGACGAAGCTGTGTTCACACACAACACCTTCATGAAGAAGAGTTGGTACAAGAAGCACGATAACATAGAAGTTTACGAGTAGAAAGTAAATATAACTACAAGTGCGTTACTTGCAGGAATCAGCGAAGACTCAAGAAGCTTATGTCCTTCATCCTCGCTCTATCAAGCGAGAGCAGTATGTTGCGTTCCTTAAGAAGCTCAGAGAGAAGATCACAGACGGTGAGATCGTTCTACTCGTTGACAACCTCAGCGTACACAAGACAAAGGAAGCGAAGAAGGCATACGCTGAGTTGAACATCACTCCTGTTTTTAATGTTCCATACTCGCCAGAGTTCAACGGCATTGAGTTTTACTGGAACTTAGTTAAGGGACACTATAAGAAGCTGCTGCTCTATCACTTGATGCATGATTAAGCTATCGATACAGAGGATTTAATAGTGAGTAGTTGTAAGAGAGTGGAAGAAGAGAAGACAAAGTTATGTGCGAGATAAGTTGAGTGAATATTTAGGAAAAGTATTTAAGCTTAACTTAATGACTTAAGTCACTTTTGCTTATCTGGGAAGAAGGGATTCTTAAGAGTTCCTTTCTCTCTTCTGTTGGGCCAGATGGACCTAGCTTCCTCATCAATAGAAATTGCAAATTTTCAGGCTGAGCGAATACCAAACAGAGACAATTTTATATTCAACTAGTAATCAGAGAATTAAGTATGTTTTCAATTATCGCATATAAATTTTCTAAACTTAATTACTATGCATTTTGAATGATGCTCTATGGGAAATAAAAATTTAAATCAAAATCATATGGCTACATTGTTTCTTTCATTAATTTTTTTAAAAAATTTGCTCCGCGTTTAGCCCGAAGTTTCTCCTCTGATCTTTTGATTTTGAATTGTAGATGGCCAAAACCTAGCAATCCCTAAACAATTTTTTCTATAATGCAGAGAAACTCATTTTCTCTTGATAAGTGACACCCATATACTGAGAAACTTCAAGAATGCACACCTCATAAAAGGAAGAATCAATCTGATAGAACAAATTTATCAGCTTCAAAACAGATCTAAAAGTACTATTTAGGTACCTGAAATACTCTTACTCGATTCTAGTTGACATGTAGCTTATTATAGCTGAGAATTGAATAAAAAAGTGAATTAAATTAGATATTAAATTAAAATGGAATAAATCAGTGGCAGTTGAAGTGTGTCAAATTTAAATAATAATATAGACCATTCGATTCCAGCATAAAATTCTAAGAACTTTTTATTCTTGCAACTTTTGTGTGGGAGCGCTCAGTACAGAGTTGTTTTGCGACACAAGTTTTAATGAAGATGATGAAGATGATAAAGATGAAGAAGAAAAATGTGAGTCATATCTCGCTGCTGAGAGGTGCTACGAAGTTGATTAAATAACAAACTCATATTAATTTTTGATAAGCAATTGAACAAGCTACAGATCAGGGGTGAATCTTCGATTTCAACTGACACGATATTGCAACTCTCCATTTATTATTTTAACCAATCACCGATTTTAATTAAAATTACTACTATAGTTTCTCAAAATCAAAGCAAGACAAACTTTACAATAGCTTTGAAATTCTCAGAATAGGTTACAAATAACTTATAGAACCACTGATTCAAGTAAATAATCCTTTGATTGCATTTTTCATTGGCATAGGATATCTAATTTAGAAAATTACGAAAGAACATCTCTTACACAACTAATTCATGATTTTTTATATAACTAACTTTAAGAGCACATATTTGAGAAGTGAAGAGATTCCTTATTTGATCAGTCTCGACACAAATCTTATCATCTAAGGATTCTCCGCACTTGCCTCCTTAAGCACTTGAATATTTTTAGCGAGTAAATTTTGCATGAAAATGAATATTAGCTTTTGATGGGTTTCTGAAATGTGGATCACTTCAGCTAAGTCCAAATAATTAACAATAGCTCTCAAAATTTCAGCTGCGAGGAAAGTGATCTTGGCCTTCAGTTAGGGAAAATCAAATAGCTGCTTGCTTGAGTATTGTTCGGACGTTTCTACTTAGTTGTATACTATCAGAGATTTCTAAAATACCTCCTATATATATAAAACTCAATTCAATGTTTTAAACGCATATTTGATCAGAGATTTCTTAATGAGATTCATAAGAGTGGGAGTGAATGCATCAGTTCTTGGCAGATATTTAAAAATAAGATGCTTTGCAACCCCTTGAAGCAAGGCTAAGGTTGAGTTGAAGCTAAAGTAGATGAAGTTCAAGATCATATTGACTTGATTGCCCACACCTACGAGTTTCGAGTCCTTGTTGTTAGTTAGCTCTTGAATCATTTTTAAAAAGTATTTAGAAATGGCAACCAGTCCTTCTGGTAACTAAGCCCATTTATCCAAATTTTAGATATCCTCGAGGAAAGAATCACAGAAATAAGTTTAAGTCCCTCCAAGAAAGATATATAGCAAGAGCTCTTGTAATAGCCAGAAGCAACTGCTCTCATCACATTATAGAATTTTACTTGGGCCCTTGCTAGCTAGAGAGCTACTTAAGCATTCAACTAGCCACTGTAAAACCTTTGTTGAGCTTGCTTTATCTCCTAGTGAAGATCTTTCAAAACAGTCAATAGTAATCTTTGAATATCTTTGTCCTCAGTTAGAGAATCTGCCTCTGTGAAAAGTTTAACCAGAGATGCGATTGTCTCTCGCTCTTGGGAAAGAGTGAGTGAGTCTTTGTTCTCTAATCCTTAGAGAGTGTGAGAAAGGAATTATCTCAGATACTCGACCAACTCTGCTGTGAACTGTAAAGATATCGAGAATCCTCTTATCTAGATTGATGCAGTGCTTCGGTCAGCTCGAGGGTTTTAGTAGGTGAGGTACTTTATTATTTTCAAATACTACTCTATCAATTCATCATGGAGATTCTAATTCTTGGTTTTGAGAGCCAATGTCAATTGCTAAGTTCCTGTAAGAGACTATTTAAATAAATTTAGACTTGAGAGCATGAGTGATTATATTGGAGAGAATCTAGTTTTGATCCTCCAACTTCAAAGCTTTGCTAAGTTGAGAAATCATCTGTGTTGAGCGTCGCACTTAATTAAAGGAGTAGTAAGAGTCTTAGCTACGTACTTTATTCCAGTAGCCACTGAGATTTGAAGATTCAAAACTACTTTCAATTCTGAATAGTTCTTGCAAATGATTAGTGCTTGTTCAGAAATCTAATCTAAGGAACTTATCTCCGAAATTCAAAATAAAAATACATTTAAATTATGAAGTGAGCTAAGAGTATCAAAGTCTAACCTCTCTCAATTCTTTCAGATCAATCTAAAGCAGAGTGATGATATTCACAGACCAAGATGAGGAATATAAAACGAAATGAAAAGAGGTTTTTGTGAAATGTTTTGCAAACATGCATATTGATATGAGGCGACATTCAATTGCACTTTGAAGCGAGAATTGTTCAAGCAGAGAGGACGCAAACTCCACCAGCATCCTTGATTCTCTTCTTCAGCGAGCTTGGAGAAAAGCTTAGCCTTCACGATCACGGGGATCTTGGGAAGAGCTCCCTTGCCAAGAACCTTGAAGTAGCCCTAATAAAATATTGATATATAATAATAATTTACGGCTTTGGTAACATCAATTACGGGTGCCTTGTCCTTGGAGGCAGCGGCCTTCTTTCTGGTTTCCTCAGAGACGATGGACCACAGCTTGTCGAGGTTGACGGAGGGGCAGTGCTGGTGGTTTCTCAGCAGATGGAACTGTCTCATACCTTTCTTTCCGAAGTATCCGGGATGGCTATAGTAAGGGTATTAAGCAAACTGCGCGGCAGATGAGTTGCACCAAGGATTAGACTTTGCTTGAGACTACTTACTATTTGTTGAAGTTGATTCTTTGATGATGCATACCACCAGCTTTACCTCTACCAGCCGGATGCTTTCTGTGCTTGCCAACTCTACCGTGACCGCACGACACGTGACCTCTCAGCTTTCTTGTCTTTCTCAATCTGGCAACCTAATCATTTAAATATTTTGTTTATTTATATAATCAGACCATATTTAATAGCGAGAGAGAATATACCATTTTGCTCAATTAGATTTAATAATATTTAACTCAGTTTAATTCACTTTAAAACATGAAATGAGTTGTATTTTGAAATCATACTCTCTCTGTTTACCAACAGCAGTCCAATAAGCTTTCGATCGGAATATAAGAGAGATGATAGAAATAAAAGTATTATTCGAAGACTTTGAGTGAGAGGAGTATTTCCAATCGAATTTGCGATTTTACTAAGTTGTTATTATAAAAATACTAAACTTAAAAAGTATCTTTAAATTAAATTAGAAATTTAAAAAGAAAATCCAATAATCATTTTTTATATCTCGAATAGTTTATTTTTATATTTATAGCTCTTGTATAACTGGCTAATATCATACATGAAGATATTTTTGCTTTTTCCAATCTCTTTCTTTTATGATAAAAATTATTTTTATTTTTTTACCACTTCATCCCAAAGAGAGGCTTAGAGAATTATAAAGTAATTAAATTATCCTAATTAAATTATTTTAGGTATGGTTTAGTAAAGAGAAACTAAATATAAAAATGGACTTCATCAATGAAATATTTGGAAGCGAAATGAATGAGCTGCACAAGCATGCCAAGGTAACACCTCTTTCAAATCTCTAGCTTTAATAACAAAGACACTCAAATGAGATATGAAGTAGTTCACACATTAATAATATAGACGGAGGAGGAAATCAAGAAATTTTGTACCAATGAAGACATGAGTGAACTTAAGTGATCTATTCATCTCATGAAAAAGGGCTACGAAATTCAAAAACTCTCCGTAAATTCTATCTATTCATATTCATTTGATTATATCTTCAATTCAAGTAAATAATTTATCTTAAAAGGTTTTAGGAAACAGAAAATAACGTCATAGTATATTTATAGAGTTTCTAATTATTCATAAAGTAAAGAATTTGAATAATCCCTTTCCTTAAACTATTGTACCATTTTTACATTAAATTTCTTTAAAAAGATAACTAAAATCATTTAGAATCTTTCGATGAGGCTTTAATGCCCAAATTTAAAAAAATTTAAAAACTTTTTTAATTTTTTGGGAAAAGTTTTGAGGATTAAAGAATTAAATTTTTTTAATAGTTTGAATAAGTAAGATCTCTAAAATTTAATTATTTCTTGTCACATACTTTGTTAAGAATTTTATTTTAAAAAATTTTTTTTTTTTAATCAATAATGTGAAATAGGTTATAAACCATTTGTATCGATATTTGCAAGAGCCTGGTTCAAACGATGAACTTCTTCCATTGATTATAGTAAGTTTTGAGATAACAAAAAGTCAAATTTAAAATACCGATAATGAGCTGATAATTGCTGTTGAACAACAAGCCTTTTGGGCTATTATGACTATCTCTTTTTACTCTCTTTCTTAATCTAAATATTTTAGGAATCTATGCCAAACTGGGATGACAATATGCAAATAGAGTGTGCGCAGTCTTTTCTCAGACCCATCGAAATGAATGTAAGCTACTATCCCCCCAGGATGATAATACAGATAGTAGATCAAAAGAATATGCAGAAAATATTCTCCCATTTAATGAATATCTCTTTTAAGGTTTTAATTTAATTTACTAATATTGAAGTTTGCAGTTGAGATCATAACTAATGACAGCAACACTTCTAACGAGACTGTAACATTTACAATATCTTAACAAGAAAATTTTAGTATTACGATGCATGGTTCAATTTATTCGATCAAATCGCCACCAAGGTTGACATGAACTTTTGTATCAAGCAAATCTTTCCCATGATTATGGAGTTGCCAAGTTTGAAAAATCAATATGCCAAAAGAAAGAGAGGAAACAAAATTGTCTCAAGTTTCGCAAGACAAGTTGGAGAAATGTAAAATAGAAGATCTATTTATATGATAAAATGGGATTTGAATAAGACCCTAATATTTTGAAAATTATCCTAGCTATATGCCATGATAACAATTACAAGATCAGGCTAGATAAAAAAATGATTTTTTTTTAAATTTAGATGGAGCAATATTCCTCAAGGATTACTTGACCAAAAATCCATAAGTTGTTTCTAGTCCTCGTTTCGAAGAAATCTATCTTCCAGAGATGATTGAATTTCTAAATGATGAAGAATCTTACATAAGAATCGAAGTGCTGGAAACTTTAACTGAGTTACTAGAGCAGCTCGACCCTAAATTAATAGAGAGAGATTTCTTGGCAGCTTTTGTGGAAATGTTCGATGTAGGAATAGAAGACTTGCTTTTAAGGATCGCAAAGATTTTTGGAAAGGTTGTACATGGACTCAAGCATTTTGAAATGCATAAGTTGTATTCCGAAAAATTCCTGGCTTTTTTCGAAGAGATATGCAGGCATAAAGATGCTGAGATGAGAAAGTTAGGGGCTTTCAACCTCGCATGTTTCAATTTATACTACAAGGATTACGTGAATCTTCTATTCTAGTCTGGTGGAAATAGCTTACTTGCATTTTATAAATTTAAGTACTTGACTTTAATGAACTCTACTTGAGTTTTAGTAAGGACACAGAGTCTTCGATAAAGTTCACTGTTGCTTCATCAATTCATGAGGCATTTATACTCACATCTCCAAATGAAGATACAAAGCTTTTAAGAGATGCCTTCAAGAATCTTTTAGAAGAGAACGATAAGGATATAATAGGAGCGCTTTCATCTAAGCTAGAAATCATTCTCTCTAAATATTGCAATCTCTTATAAATTAATGCTTATTTAATCAGCACTGCTTAAAGCATTTCAACTTTATGGGAAACAAATCAGATTCATCAACTCCAAGCAATCAAAACGGAAATCTTCACTCCAAATCAACGGGGGTGGAGATTTTTCTCTTGCTTTCTCTAATAGAAATACAAAGGAAGAAAAAAAGCAACACTATAAGAAAAGTGTAATAATTTTATCTGTGTTCCTAATTTGATAATTGAAAGTCAAAAAGAAGAGGAATTAACTCAAGGAAGCCCTTTACAGCAAGAGCATCTAAGTGAACTTATATTCTCAGACCTTCTACAGAGACTTCTAATATTTGATAACAATTTTTCAAACAACCATGGTCTTTGGAGGCACCAGACAAAATATCTCAACAACTTATGCAATTCAATTCACTACTTTAACGCAATCGAGTTTCATGAAAACTTCATCCCAAGCTTGCTAGACTACATTAGAGGTGGAAATAATGAAATTCGCCGAGCCGCCGCTGATTGTCTAGCCAAGATACTATAGTATCAATATTCAACTGCCAAACGTTAAGAGTTGATTACTCTAATTCGCTCCGATCTTGCTGAATCTGGCAGTTGCGTTTTGAGAAAGACCTTCATATACTTTTGCTAGTCAGCAGTTGTGAATTTCTCAAGAGCATTCTTTCGTACTAATTTCTCAGAGCCCTATTTCTCTCTCAGCAGAGACAAGGTGGCAACTGTGAGGATGGAATTCGCTCATTCGATTGTGCACATGAAGCCTTATATCGACTATGATGTGGGATGAACTTAGAACTGATGGACTCTCTAAATTAGCTGAAGCAAGACCAAGATAGAGATGTTGTAGAGGCTGTTGATGCAACTGATTTCAAACTGCTTTAATAAAGAAAGAAGTCAAAAGAAGAGGAGAAGATCAAACACAATCAGATGCTGAAAAATCTAAGTTCGAAGCAGATTTGATCATAAGGGAACAAAAGGTAAGCAATTTTATATCTTTAAAGTGAAAATTAGGAAGAAGAGGAAAGGAAAAAGAGAGCAGAGGAAGAGGAGGAGTCAAAGTTTACTTTTGACTTTTAGACTCTACTAGCTGAATCTACCAAAAAGTTCAAGAAAGGAAAGTATATACCCATGAGCTAAGTAGGTAGAAAGTCTGGCTTTGGCTCTTTGACAGGAAAAACATCCATAAGTGGGAGCTCATCGACTACGAATAAATCTACTAAGAAAAAAGATGAACCCTCAACAGACAAGACTCCTCCTACCAAAGTGAAAAAATCTATGCACTTTATTTATTAATCATCGACTCAAGGAAATAACAAGAAGTAAGAGTTTAATGAATTAATGTTTTAAGTTCAACGCAATTATTGCCTCCATCTGTAACAAGTACTTCATCTTTATTTAAATTTTTATTATCTGACAGAAAATCTGTGATACAACCCTCTGGATCATCAGGACTTGCTTCCTCAGGTTAAGAATTCTCAAAGCGTAACTCAGTTTTGGTGACCTCTTCCTCGTCTCAAATGGCCTCTAGTAATATCCTTTTCTATACTTTATTCTTTTAGGCACTTCAACATTAAAACCTCCAGCTTCAAAGACTTACAGTCGCAAGGGGTCGTACCTAGGGTAAGACTGATAAAATAAAGAAGGGTGGGTTGTTTGAACTTATCCATCCATTTGAATGGAAAGTAACCAAAGAATTAAGGACTCAGCTTTAGTGCCAATACTTGGCTGACTCAACCGACCTAAATTATTTATAAAGATAAATAAAAGTTGAAAATAAAAAGATTAAAACTCTCTAAATTTTCTATGAATTAATAAAGAAACTAATTAGTATAATGAGAATTTTCCCCTTAAAATTTCTGTAGACTATATCTAATGAATCAATTTAGTAATTTTTAGTTTAAATTTCGTTTACTTTTGTATATAAATTATTTGTTAACCGACGATAAGCGAACGATTGGTGCTGCTGAGATGAAAATAATCGTCAAGCAAACATAAATAGTGAGGTTGTATTGGTAGTTTGAAGATTTTGCAAGTGTTTATGTTAAGTGGTTGCTGAGTCACGAATTCATCTTTATATAGCTAAAGCAATTAAATATAATAGTTCTCACCGCTTAATCGTTTAAATACCCTCACTCTTCACCCCAATACTCAAATTCAATATTGCATCATGAAATATTATTACACTTGCCTTTGATATTGATTAGGAGGAGAAAAAAGATTCATGTGAAAATGAGGATTGAATATTAGAGTGAGAGGTTTATGAGTAATTAATTGATAAAAGAATAGGTGCGACATTTTAGCTTTCTCATAAGAACTCCCTCAATTAGATCACTTGTCAAAGTTGCAGCGTCTACGTTCAAGCGCTGAGCACGCAAACTCCACCAGCATCCTTGATTCTCTTCTCGGCGAGCTTGGAGAAAAGCTTAGCTTTCACGATCACGGGGATCTTGGGAAGAGCTCCCTTGCCAAGGAACAAATAATTATTTATTCTAATTAAAGGACCTTGAAGAAGCCCTAAATAGAGATGATAAAATATTTTAAAATTAAAGTTTAAGGGAATTAAAAAGGTCAACCTAAAAGAAAAATATAACTTAAAGCCTAATCCTTCAAATAAATCTTAAAATATAATCCTTATTAAAATTCATTCTAAAGTTAAAGATTAAGGTTTAAAAGTCAATTATGCAATAAAAATAGGCAAAATTAACCATTAATTAAAGCTGTGGAGTGACTTCTCAATTGTCATTTCAACTCTTATAAAAATTTATCTGGTTTTAATGGCAAAAAATCCATCTTGGAAATATAGTGGCTTCTTGATGAATTAGAGCTTAGATTTTCTTGATGATAATTTCGCATAACATCAAAATAAGGGAAAATTATTCTCGCATTTTCTCAGTCATAAAACTTAAGAAAAAATCTAAGGGAATCATATAAATCTGTTTTTTTATGCGAGCCGGGATCTAAATTATAAATTGCTAATTTAATAAAAGAGATGATACTAAATAGTATACTTACGGCTTTGGTAACATCAATTACGGGTGCCTTGTCCTTGGAGGCAGCGGCCTTCTTTCTGGTTTCCTCAGAGACGATGGACCACAGCTTGTCGAGGTTGACGGAGGGGCAGTGCTGGTGGTTTCTCAGCAGATGGAACTGTCTCATACCTTTCTTTCCGAAGTATCCGGGATGGCTAAAATGAAAATTGAGCTTCAGCCTTAAATTAATGTCATTTAATTATAAATTAATTTAAAATTCTAATGATAAGTAATGTTTTTATTTTATCTCATTATAAATTGATTTTATTTTACAAAATTTTTATGAAATGCTATGATATAATAGATTTTACATTGTCATATTCATGAATATTTGAGAAAAATTTCCATAATTTTTTATATTACTTCTCTTTTACCCTCTTATATATTTATATAATTTCTTGTACTTCTTGTTTTATTTATAAATAAATGCTCCTTATTTTTATTAATTTTATGATAGATGAAATAAACTAAGTCAATCAAGATTGCCATAATAAGACAATACCCAATTTAAATTAAAGATTTGATTAAAGATAAATTTATTAAAAATTAATGATGGCTAAATGAGATTAATTTTACTGAAAATATTACATATTAACCACCATAATTTAATTAAAATATAATCTATTCTGCTAATTTAATTCTTACATATCACTACATAATTTTCTTTTAAGTCTGATGAAAAAGTTTTTCTCAATTATTTTTTGACTTTTAAAATAAATCTTATACTTTAAACCCTAGATACACTTCCCTTTATTCACTTAGTTAATATTAGAAGATGTTAAAAATTCTTTAATTCATGGCTATTATGAAAACTTAAACCTTAATTTACTTCTTATATTTTTAAAAAACTAAAAAGCCTTAGGAGAAATAAGTGAGACTTACTATTTGTTGAAGTTGATTCTTTGATGATGCATACCACCAGCTTTACCTCTACCAGCCGGATGCTTTCTGTGCTTGCCAACTCTACCGTGACCGCACGACACGTGACCTCTCAGCTTTCTTGTCTTTCTCAATCTGGCAACCTATAGACGCACAACTATTAAATACCAACCAAGGATTTACCATTTTGCTCAATTAGATATAATAAATAATTTAAACGTTTTCCTCCCTTAAACCATCCACTCATCCCCTGTTTATTACTCAGATCTCACTCGCCATCTAACTCCTAGATTAGATTAAAGAATAGTGTATCTATTGTGATAGGTCGTTGAGCTTGTTCACCCCGAGATGGCTAACGTTCCCAAGTCTCAGATCAAGACCAAGTTGGCTGCCCTCCTCAAGAGCAAGGAAGAACAAATCGCAATTTTCGGACTCAAGACCAAGTTCGGTGGTGGCAGAACCTCAGGATTCGCTTGCATCTATGACTCAGTGGATTTAAGAAAGAAATATGACAGCAAGAAGATGCTCAGAAGAGTAAGTCCTCACTCGCTACTACCCGCGTTCATTGCCTCGAGAGCACTCTATCTCTCATTTTTAATGTCTTGCTTTTCTCTCTTCTGATTTTAATATTAAATATAATAGGATGGTTACCTTATCAGAGCTAAGAGCAGCAGAAAGCAAAGAAAGGAAATCAAGGGCAGAGTTCTTAAGGTCAGAGGTATTGCCAAGGCTAAGGCCGCCGCTTCCGGAGGAAAGAAGAAGTGAGCAACCATTCAGTTGTGTCAAGCACTCAGCTAGAGATTCTCTTCTCTACGCGCAGTCTTATTATAATTCTGCAAAAAATTTATAACTCCACTCTATTCATCGCTATATATTTTCCATCTCCTTTCATTTTTTCTAACTCATATCTTATTCACTCTAAAGAGATAATG
Source organism: Tetmemena sp. SeJ-2015 (assembly GCA_027382625.1). Lineage (NCBI taxonomy): Eukaryota > Ciliophora > Spirotrichea > Sporadotrichida > Oxytrichidae > Tetmemena > Tetmemena sp. SeJ-2015. The sequence goes on from JAJKFJ010022506.1 coordinate 15,807, forward strand.
ATATTTTTTCATAATGATGAGAGAGTTGAGTAAGAGGAGGAATGAGAAATCAGGAGGCCGCTGCGATGTGTAGATTGAATTAAGAATTAATTCAATAATAAATAGGGTTGGGGCTGTAAGTGTATCATTCATTAATTATTGCTCAAATTAAAGAGTAAATTGATATCTAGGCATTTAGAAATTATTACCAAGTACGATTTTATTTATGGAATAATAAAGAGGAAAATCTCATAAAAATGTCAGGACAGTAGTTTATCCTTTACGCTCGCAAATTCTTGAAGAACCCTCTCCTTGGAAGAAGACAATTCAATTTATGCTCAAGTAGTTATTATAAATCTACTTATTTATTGTAAATGCGTAAGTGAGACCACTCTCTTGCATCTCATATTTACCTTCTTTTGTGATAGCTAAATAGGTTTATTCTTTCAAGTGTTTAGAAAATTAATTCTATTTCAAATAAACTTCGAGTGACAAGAATTACGACCCTGATTGGCACAAGGTACCAGAGATAGCTGACCTTAAGAAATCGTTTAACTTAGCTTCAAATCCTTAATTCTAATCTGCAGTAATAAATCAGTTGTCAGAGCAGCAAAGAATCAAGTCCAACCACAGATAGAGGAAAACTTTAAATGCTAAATCAAATAGAATCACTTTAGTCTCACCGAGGTCTAATGCAACTGGTTTTGGCTCTACCAATAATCTCTAGAGTCCCATAAGCCTTAATTATTCGTAGAATCAATCAAGCTTCATATAAGTAGCCTCTGCTCTGAACTCATCTAGTATTCCTAATAATTTCAATCAATCAGCTTTTCAAAATGGTCCCAACCTTGATAGGAAGCAAGCTCTATAATTTATCTAACTCGTTCCTGAATAGCTCTAATTAGAAGTTAGGAAATGATTTTTTCTCAGGTGCTTCTTCGAAGAGACAAAGCAACGCTTTCATTTAGAGCAATACTGGATAGTTTTCTGGAAGAGGTTCTCTACAACGCAAGATTCAAGATAATTCTGTAAATTCAGCATTAAATATGATACATGACTAAATTTTTGATTATCTAAAATAAATCAGCATCAAACGTTTCTGGATTGAATTTTTCAGCCTCATCCTCTTTTCTGTTATAGAATTAGCCTCACTAAATGTCTGTGTAAAAATAGTTTGGGCAGAGGAAATCAAGTCAAGGAACTCTAGGTACAGATAGGTCCACTGACAAACTACAGCAAATTTCAGAAAATGGAAGTCGCTTAAACTTGAAAATAGGTGTCATAAATGAATTGACTCATTAAGCAACTCTGCCTAAAAACACTTAAGATAGAGCTTAAATGCAAATCAATTAACAAAGAAAGTAAGGATTGAAGTAACTATAGAGCAAAGTCAATTCAGATAAATAAGAGGAACTCAAAACTAAGCCTACATCAAGTAGCATACATAATTCCTCGCAATAAAACCAAGCATCCTAATCAAAATAGGGTAGCTTTAGCTTTGGATATACCAGAAAGTCGCAAGCATAGAATCCTACAGCTCAGGTAACCTCTGCTAAAAGTTCTTAGATGATGAATCAATATCAGCTTGATAAAATAAATGAGGCGGCAAAAAGGCAAATATCTCCTTCTAAAAAAGGAGTATAATCAAGTTAAATATAGAATTCTTCAAACATTTCATAAGTTCAAAAGTAAAAAGCGCTAAGTTTTACCAGGGTAGATTTGCAAGAATAAGATCAGGAAAATTCTTCCAAGCAAGAAATTTTATCATCAGATGATATAGCAGTTAAGAAGCTTAGCTAGAACTTTTTTGAACTTGGTTTAGAGACTGATGAGCTCGATGACTTCGGTTCTTGTAATTATAAAAGTAAAAATCTCTTTATTTTATTGCATTGTATTGAAGAAGATGTTTCTGAAGAGAGAATCATCTACAATGATGTAGTTTTGTGTGGAGGACCTAATTAGATTTACTCTATTCCCTCTCAGAACTAGCGTTTAGTAGAAAATCACAAAAGAATGCAAGGTCTCAAACAAAATTAGGTTTAAGTAATAAATTCAAATACGCTCATCAATTCCTCAGTTACAACTTATTCAAGTAGAATTTCCCCAAAGTCTAATTAAGAAGTTAAAATGGGCAGAGTTAAACCTAAATTCTTTTGATTATAATCGTGATTGACGATGAAACATTTATTTTATTTTCGATAGATAAGATAATTTCAAAATTTGAATTCAAACAATTTAAATTTCGTGATTTGAACTATGGACGTCGAAAGACTAAACAGATTAAGACAAATCTGTTTCAACAAACCGACCTAAAATAGAAAGAAGTAGCTTATCATGTTTTTATATTTATTTATAGCCAATATAATCTTAAAAGTCACCAGCTAATAAATAACTGTTTGCAACATAGAATCACTTAGCAGAGAAGGAGAATCTAAAGTAAGCATCCTAAGAGCAATAAACTAAAAACTTACTCACCAAGAAGGAATAGAGTCTTTCGAGACCCCAAGTAAAGAAGGACTTGCTACTCGAGAAGGAGAAATAGTTTGTTTCTCACTACGAAGCTAAACAGAGAAAATTAGAGCAGAATATACTTAAGTTCAAGGAGTCAATGAATTCTAAAAGATTGTCGAGGGAGGAAAGAGCACAGCAGAAATTCTTAGCAAACACGGCTCAGTATTTGAGAGGTCAAAGATGGAATAATGAAGATTCTTAAATGCGTCAAAATAATTATGTGAAGAGATTTGGAATAAGCTAGTAAATGTAATCAAGAACTCTATCTCCTGTAAGAGCGGATGAGTTTAGTGAAAGGGACTTGAGTTTTAAAATAGATAAAGTGTTCCCACTCTAGCAAATACAATTGAATGTGGAGAGCAAACAAATACCTCCAATTAGAAGAGCTAAATCTCAAGAAAGATATGTGAAGAAGCTAATGCCCTACCAAAGAAGATAGTAGGCTTTTGGGTAAAACGTCGACTAGAACAACTTTAATCGAAGGTCTATGATATCTGAGGGACTTAATGAAATGAGTTTTTGCGACACTTCCTAATTTGGATTTGATGAAAATCTCAATGAAGGCAGCTATTAAGTTAACAGAGTTAAGGAATCTTTAAATAAGCTGCTCAGAATTTTATCTTAACCTTAGAAAAGGCCAATTCTATCTTAGAATACTTTGCAAGCGATTAGATAAAGGCTCTAGGGTGCATTAGATAAGATAGCTAAAATTTAAATTTCAGAGCAGTTATATTTTTACAGGGTAGATATCTCAACAGTATTGTTCAAAGTTGCTTATATGATTTAAATTAGCGTCTCACTGAACATGCAACCGCCAGCCCTATGAATCCATAAAATCAAAGTGTGCTATAATCATTCCTAAAAAGCAGCTAAGAAGAAATAATAGGGTTTGATTTAGAAGATATAGCAAAGAGAGTAATTCTATTTTCTGAGGACTTAAAATATTAGCAAGGAAGTGTGACTTTAGAAAAGATAACAAAAGAAATCCAGAGAAGATTTACAGCAGATTCTTTCTCAGATTTAAAGCACTTGTTTAACTTAAGGTAAAAGCAGAAGGTCTTCATTAAAATCCTAATTGAGAGAAAAGAGCAGCAGATACCATTAACAATTTAATTTTTTAAAAAATTATAATTTTTGCTTTTATACTAATTACTAACAGCAGTTTAAGGCATTTTAGTCTTGGAAGTATCTGGAATAGTCTCTAGATCATTTGTATATTTATTTTTTTCAAGCAAGTGATTAAGTAATCAATGAGAATTTCAGGAAATTCATTTTATAGCAGCAAAAGAATCTAACTTCTTATCGAGCTTTGAAGTCTAGTTTGACGCAATTTCTCTAAAGCACCATTTAAAGATTCTAAAATTTGAATAGACCTGAACCTATTTGCGACCTAATGATAGTTAAAGAAAATAATCAGGTTTACCTAGTTTAGAATAACGATTAATAAGAATTGCTAGAGATGAAATAAGTGCCTGCTTTTATGAATCAATACTTACTCAATCAAACTTCAAAAGTCAAAATCATAGAAAACGTATTTGACTCTCCAAACTTCAGTAAGGAATAGGATCTTCCTTTTGAAATATCTTAAACTGCATTCTTGAGGGATAAACTTAATTTAAAAAGTTTGTTAATATGAATTCTCTTTTCTTTAAGTTTACTAACAGGCTAACTCAATTTTGGATTCCAATTTATTCAAAATCAACCGTGAACAATAAACTGAAGATGGTATTTAGAATATCTCAGCCAAACCTATCCATAAAAGAATCGTCCCAGTAAATCGCAGTAATCAAGAAACTTATTCAAAAAGTACTTCCTATCCTTAATCAGGCATTTATAATTTTCAAAAAGACAAAGACACTAAACAGAAATTATGAAAGTATGAAAAATAATAATCATGGAAATCTGCTTTAGAATCAAAGTTTGAGCGACGAGGTTTATAATTATTAGTTATTTTAAGGAGCAATCTTAGCTGTAGTACATAAACTAGAAAGCTTTTGAAATTGCTAGTACAAACTCAATTACAAGCTGCTTTTAGATTCTATCTACAATCGGCATTGAAATATTTGGAAGCCAGGGTCTCAATATCTTGATTTACAAAGATGGGGAAGCTCAAAAATTGTATGACGCTTCAAAGCCAAACATAATGAGTCTAGGAACAACTTAAGACAACAAGAGTATAGAAGCTATAGGAAGTATGATAAATAAATTAGTCATCAACAAGCCCCATCTTGACATCAGAGCAGATACAATCTCCAAGTGTCTTAAACTGTTATAGGGAGGAGGATAAATTTGAAAAGGACAGATTTAGGTTAACTGAACACATCTTGGCTTTTATTGAAAGAACATCTGAAACCAAAAACATGATAGCCAAGTACAATTAAATTCAAGATGCAACCGAGAAATTAATACAGATAAATGAGGACAGTAAATTGTTTGTTAGACTTGAAAGAAAGATTTAGAAGGAGAAAGATGTTTCATAATTAGACTAATCAATTTTAAAAAATCAACAGACGTTCTAAAGTTTCCAGAACTTGATTAATTTCACTCTACTTAAAATACTTCAACTCTAGCATGATCAATATCAAAAGAAGCTCCTAAATGACTAATTAAAGATCCAAGAGAACTCTTAAGAACTAAATCGAATCAATGATATAAACAATCAATTGCAGAGACAGCTAAATTTACAAGCAGACATAGATTAATTTTTAGAGCAACTGAAGAATGTAGATGTTATCAACAATTTCGAAATATTACAGGCAAAGCTTGGAGAACTTATTTCTATATTATTTAGTATATATTTCAGGGAAAATTCCTAATGCTCACAAAACTTAACTTTTTTTGTCAAGATATGATGTCTCTCAAAAGACTTTACTCTACACCTACGTATTTGACAAAGCTCAACTCTCATCTCAACAATAAAATCAGAAAAGATCTTAATCAAGAGAGGGTTATTAAAGGTAAAATATTCAAACAACAGCCACGCCCAAAAACTTAAGACTAGAAATTCCAGGTACTTAAACCAGTCAAATTAAAACAGCCTTCAAAAATGATATGCTTCATTAACTTCCTAAGGTAGCTGAGGATATGACAGTGAGTTTAAATGATAAGTATGATGATGAGATCTTCAGCAGCAATCAAAATATCCCTGATCAGTTTCAAGAGCAATTGAGATAGTAGATTCATCAGCCAAGAGCTCAATCTTAGGCTCAAGGCAACTTCAATCACTTCAATGGATAAATATTGGTACACAATAATTAGATGATGCACTAGCTAGATGACATAAGCTCGATATCTGGATATGATGCACATACTTTAAAGAATGATTAGAATAGCTTGCTCATCAATACTTTCATTAATATAGTTCAAATTATAAATAAAGAGTCTGATATTTTGAATTCATTCTATTTTAATCAATTTTAAATATACTTCCTTTTAAAAGAGTAATGGGTAGGTTTAATTTGAGAATGATAAATCTAAATTAAAAATTTGCTTATAATCTATATTTATATTTTCTGAATAATTTATACAAATTTTCTGAATTATTTTTACAAAGTATAACAATGATCATAATCTTGAGGGAGGACAGAGCAGAGCAAACATCGTATAGATAAATGGAATTCACTAGAGACAGTAATCTCTAACTAGATAGCCAAGTATCAATCTTTTGGGAACTAATTCCTCCACCAATTTGAGAAATCATATCCAAGCTGCAAATCATTAAAGAGTTCTCAAGAGAGATGTAAGTGCACAGAGTGAACTCCAAAAACTCACGTAAATTCAATTCGAAGGGAGCAATGGTGTTCCCAACATAAACGTCACAAGAGTCACTGATTATATTAGTAGTCATAAAATTAACAGTGCTGATCAGCTCCCATTGCAATCTACAGGCTAAGAAGGAATCAATAAACCTCCTTTATAAAATAGATTCAGACAGACTAGACAGGAGTCTCAAAGCAGAGCACTAATTCTAAACTAGAGAAGTCCAATTAGAGAAGCATCTTACCAGGATGAATATCTAATCACTTCAAATCTTATATTGGAAAATACTATAGCTGAAGGAGAAGAGATTGAGGTTAAGTTTACCTCTTTAAATCATGAGTTTAAACTGATAGAGTTCCAAGTCTTTGGAGAGGAATAGAAAGGAATTAGATCCGTACTTAATTATGTAGCAGACTAAAAGGAACCACTGATTAAGCGCAACCTTAGAAATGACAAAAGATTTAGCATGTTTCTGGACAATTTGGTCAACTATCATGAAGAGAAAAGAGTAATCTTGGAAAACTCATAATATATGCCAATAATTATTCCGGAAACTCAAGATCTGATTGGGATTATTTAAATAGCCAATAATGAGAAAAATATTTACTCTCATTTAATTTGAAATAGAGGCCATTATTTCCCACAACAACTATATATGATTTAATGAATTGAGAAATCTTACATTCTTCGAAGTCCTTCTTTCCTTTTTAATATTCCTACTCAATCATACTGTTGTTGAGTTTTTGCTCTATTTACCTAATTTAACTGTCAAGCTGTTTTCTTTCCTTTTTAATTCCTTGCTTGGCTTTTTAAAAACAGCTATCACAAAGTGCCTTTGTTGTAGACTCTACAAAATTCATAGGATTAACTCTAGAACTTTGATTTTGGAGTTTATGCTCATTAAAAGGCGACTTGTTGTCATTCTAAATCCGATGTTATTCCCTCAATTTAATCCCTCCTCTTGATGTTCTCCTTATGGCCTTATTTATTAACTAGTCATGCATAATTTCTAGATTCTTCTCATTTTCTTTCTATATCTAAATGGTGTCGGCTTGGCTCTCTCTTTAACAATCCTCACACAATTTAACTCTGGGCTATGATGTGCTCTGTCCATAGCCACTACTCCTGAGCATGGATGTGTTGCTGAGGAAAGTGGAGTTCATTCTCTGATAAGTTTAGTTTCCTACTTTCATTAAGTTGGAAGTTGAAAGAAGCCCACTGCTCCTTTTTAGAGAAGCATAGTCTTTATCCGCCATAGTCTAGGGTGGTAAATTAACAATAGAGGTGTTCATCTTATTTGCGAATGGACATGATTCGTTGCTCAAAGCTGTTGTAAAAGTCTTTGGGGAGATTGGTGACTTCATCCTATTAATTTTAACAATTATAAATTTTAATCTGAAATTAAAGCTAAAATTTATCCAAAATCTGCAGTTACTTCGCAAATCTTGTTATATTTGAAAGTTTTCTCTTTGTTTTATGATTTTGAAGAGCAAGATATTTACTAGCCACTAAGAAATTTTATCTTATTAAATTTTACAAATTATTTAAGTTTAACCAATTTTTATCTATAACTTATTGATACTAAAATATTTGAATAAACCTATGAGCTTTGCCGCCATAAAATATACCTCCAGGTCCAGGAATATACTCTAATAAGTTTAGATATGAGGAAAGAATTACAATCGCGAATTTTAGTAAATCGGTCTGAGGTCTAAAAAGAGAACATTTATATTGGAAATATCTGTTATAGAATTTTATGAATTATTCTTTCAAACACTAATTAGTCTACTTTATAATGAGAAACAAGCGCATTTTACAGACTAAGATCTCTAAGTACTACAAACTATTGCAGATAGATTCGCCAAATATATAGTAGACCTAAAAGAATCGCATTCATCTAAAATTCTGTTCAAAAAACAACTTGAAGTTTCCCTCCTAAGCTCTTCCTTGGAAAATCAATCTATAACTAGAATTCTTCATTTAGCAAATAAGCTATTTTCAATTAAGAATGGACTTAAGAGGTTTCTAAAATGATGATCCTATGAAAAAGGTCTATAAGTTCATAAATGGATGTGAATAGTACTTGAGAAAAATATTTAACTGCAACGGGGCTTAGATACTTTGCATAAATCACACCCTTGAAGAAATTCTCAGTTTGAGAAGTAAAATATAGGATGGGAAAATTGATGGAGAGGGAGCACTAAAAGTAGGATTTAAGATCGAAGTTTTAAAACGGGGAAAATTTGATACAGAAAGCATAGCTTCTGCTTTAATTAAAGGATAAATAGGAGAACCAGTGGTCTGGGCTAATTAGAACGATTTCATTTTGATTGGTGATGATTAAGCGACTGATAGATCTGCTCTTAACTCAGCGTTTTAACCAAGATTCGGCTTCACATAAGTTTCAACATTAGATGCAAGCCATTACTTTAATCCACTTGTTGATGCTTCTGTGGGGATTATAGATTCCATCCCTCAAACTTATCTAGCGGTTTCAGTTAAAGATAAATAATCAAGAGTAATAGCAGTAATTCAAATCATGCAGAAACAAAACGGTTTTCGTTTTTCAGATTCTGACATCAAGCATTTAAGCATGATAGCTGAGCAAACATCTCAAATTTTCTCTCACATTCTTGATCATTATAAAATATTTTAAATTTAAATCAGGATTTGCTAAACTTGAATAAGAAACTAAGAGAAGAAGGTTTAACTCAACTAGCTAAGATTATCAACAAATAGATCAAGATCCATTATAAGCAGTTTTTCAGATAACTTTTGGCCTTCAAATTTGGACATCATAATTTACTAAAGAACAAAATCATGAGAAAATTTTTAGATAGACATCTTAAGGTCGACTAAGTTCTCATAGAGAGAGTAAAGAAGCTTGCAGTTCTCAGGAAAAAATACGAAAGCTAAAATAGGTAAAAGGCATTTGAGCAACTCAAGTCTTAGATAAAGCAAGCTCAATGAGAAAAGGTAAAAGAATGCTTAGGTATGCATATCGATGTTGAATAAATATGATCGCCTGCTAATGTATTAGAGTTAAGGACACAGTTTTTAGATTTTGGGAGCAATTTAAGAGATAAGATCTGAGCAACTTATCTCACTATCAGGCAAGAAATGAGGATGAGACTATTGATTACGATCACAGAGGAAATAATGTGTAAAATGCAGTTATATCCCCAGCAAGCAAAAGCTACCTAGCAAATATGTACTCCACCTTTAATGCTTATCAAGATTAGAGCAGTAATATGTCTAGCTATCAACTGTAGAATTAATCAAGCATTCTAGATGAGTCTTCTGTAACTTCCACTCTTTATTTAAAGGCAAAAGCTTGCTACAAGATGAGAAAGCTTTTTAACAGCAATAATTTGAAAGTACTGTTCGAGACCTTCAAAATTAAAACTCTAAGTACCGTTCCAAGTAAAAGGATGAATATATTCAATTTTTCAGAAACGACAGTAAGATTGATGAAGATCCATAAGCTAATTACTAAAAATACCTTTATGAAATGCAGAAAGTACTTCAATCAAATGCACGAACATGCGATGCTCATTCGAATTAGAGACAAGATTATGAGAAGATTATTGAAGAAGAAGCATTCTAAGTATATACAATATGGGCTCAAGAATTGGCAATCTCAAACTGAGAACTCTATGAGAAGTGATCTTAGATAGGAAAAATCTTATGTGTCACTTCTTACTGAATAGTGTAAAGAGGGAACTATTTTATAAATGATGATGCTTGGAATCAATTAGGCCTTTTCAAAACAAAATTATTCCTCTATAGATGAATGCTTGGGATCTCAAGAAATCATGCATCTATTTACTAATCTATGCGAGAATTTACTAAGCTAAACTCTACATCTATATTCGATTATTCTAAGTTTCAAGATTCCCTCGAATTCTCATATTTCAGGCCAATAGTATGGCTTCTTTATTTATCCTTCTTAGGAAGAAGATATCACTAAGAATATTCTAAAAGATGAGTTATCAAGAATATCATCAGTGAACGATATATCTAGAGCTCAGAACAACTTCGAATAAAAGTTTCCAAATCATTTTAGCTAAATTTCTGAACTTTATTCTCCAGGTGGAAGATAAATGCAAAGCTAAACTCCAGTAATTACTTAAGGACAGTTTGAAGTAACTGGCTATTAATTCTATAATGAAGGCCAAAATGCCTAAATTCATCAATAATTAGGGCAATCATAGCCTAGTTTCTATCTTTTTGAAATGAGTGAAGGACGGCATTTTTAAGACTCTTAAATTTATTTTTTTATTTTTGATGAATATTTTAGTCTCTGTTGAATACGAAATCACCACTTGGCCTAAATAATTTAGAAAAGAAAGTAGATTAGAACATATCCTCATCTTTGAGTTTGAGGAAAATGAGCGATCTAGAGTTCTTGTTTTGTGATTCCCTTTCTTTCAAAAATTAGGCAATAGAAAGTTTAAGATGCGGCTGAGTTAGCTTAGACCAAACCTATTTAGCCCTACATACACAGCCATTCTAGTTCCAATAAGTTTTAAGAATAATCCCCTCTTATCAGCAACTAATGGTCTGATGGTTTCTTTCAACAACACTCAGCATGTTTCAAGGAAGTAAAGTGACGCTTCATCTCACTATGAGCTATTCGGCTCTTTCGAAGTTTTCTAAAAAGGTGCAGGCATCGACAAAAGGGTACAGGGAATAAACCCAGACGACTAAATGAGATTCAAGTAGTATGCCAGTGTAGTTCAACTAGGCTTAGAAGTATTTACTCAGAAGCTTTTCTACATCCAAGAGGTAAGATCATCATCTACTTGTTTGACATTCTAAAAAATTATGATATCTGACTAAAGTAAAAAAGTTGAAAGGGTGAGTGAGTAAATGCGATGAAATAATATATTAGCTTCTGAATAAACATCTCATTAAGAATAAAATAAATGTCTTACCCAAAGAAACACCCAGTTACAATTAAGGACAGCGAGCGCGACTCCAAGTTCAATTAAAGGAGAGATCAACTTAAGAATCTTCTTGTCACTAAGTTCAGAGGAAAGTTTGGAGTTACAGGCGCTACAGATACTTTACTTGTGAATATTATTTTTGATACTGATTGGTTGGATGCTACTATAAGAAATGAAGTTGAAACGTTCTTGAACACTGAGCAAATGACTGAAGCTAACTTGATAAAATTGGATAGGAAATTAACTGAATATATCACTGGAAAGGCTCCCTCCAGATAATAGAGACAGCAAAGCGTGAACAACACTCTCCGAAGTAATGAGGGAAGATAATCTAATGGCTAATTTAAATTTTTAAAAAACTAAGTGTAGCAACTAGCATACAAGTCCAACTAAGAGGCTTCTAAAGTAAGTTCAGCAGCAGGAAACAACCGCGCGAATCAGTCAAATCAATCTCAACGATCTCGATCTAGTGCAATCAAAGATGCCGGTGCTAGGATTCTAAGTGCCTCATAGCAATTCACTAGCCCAATTCAAGGCTTAGACGTGAATGGAACTAATAATTTGTCTTTGAGTAAGAATGACGACTACTGGAACAAGATTATTCTCCACAACGTTGAGTAGTTCCAAAGAGATAAGGAAGAAGCCAAGAATAAAGTTAAAAATAATCAGCAGCGCATGAAGGAAGAATTAGAAAGACAAGTTGCAGAGAGTAAACGACTCAAGGATCTTGAAAAGCAGAAGGAGTTGGATTACATGCGTAAACAATAGGAGCAGGGTTAGATTGAGCAAGAGAGGGATAGAGCAAAGCAGGAGGAGCACAAACGCAAATTGTAATAAGAGAAGCTCGTTAGAGATAAGTAGCTTAGAGACCATCAAATTAAAAGAGAGGAGGATATCCGCAACGAGAAATTGATGGAAGAGGAGCGCAGAGCTAAAATAGAGAGGGAAGCTAGAGAAAGTTAGCAGAGAGAGTTACAACGTCAGCAGGATTATAGATAGGAGATGAAGAGACAAAAAGTTGAGAACGAGCAACTAAAAGAGCAGTAAAAGAAATCAACACAAGAAACATCTGTAGTTCCCATTAAGAGCAATCCATTTTTTTTTGCATGAATATCTTAATCCTTCAGGAGATAGAGGAGACATGTTTGACTAGATCTTTGCACACAAGAAAAACATTTCTCTAGAGAGGGGCCAGCTCGCTGAAAGAAAAATCGAACTCATAAAAGACTAGATTATTGGAGACTCGGCTAAGCGAAATGCTCACATGGAGAAAACAATTGAAAGAGTCAGACTCGAGTAGGATAGCTACTTGGCTAAGTTGGAGGAGACTAAGAAAAGAGAACTTAAGCAAAAAGAGTTGGACACAAAGAAGTACCTAGACTTGTAAATTCAGGAGAAGAGAGCTAAGGACACTCTAGTGAAAGCACAAGACAACATGGACGCAGTCTATATCAACAAAGACGTGAGGGCATTTGAAGAGCAAGAACGCAAGCGCAAAGAGCAGCAAGAGAAGATTATGAGAGAACACTAAGCTAGTCTACAGTAGCAGATGGGCACTAAGAACAAAGGCCCAATCATGGCCGTGCACGAGTTCCAGCTAAACAAAAAGATCATAGAGTAGATCGAGACTGGAAACTCTATTACTAGTTCTCCTGCTTAAAAGAAGCCCTTCTGATTGATTAAGAGTGATTAAATTTTCAACGACTTATTAAGAAGAAGCATTTATACTTTTAAACTACTATAAACTTATTAAATTGAAAATCAAAGCACAAGCAGAAGAATGAGGACAACTATCTCCACCACTATAATGACCCAGAGGCACCACTGGTTGCTCTTCGCAATAAGTTCCTTGAGCTTGTTATCTACTTTTACCATCTTTTGATGAGTGCGATCAACTTGAACGTTGATGTCTCCAAGCATCTTATTCTGATAAGTGACCTCTGCTCCAAAGTTTTAGTTTTCATAGCGGACGTTCTAAACAATTCCAGCAATTTGATCTAAGTGCTCGTCCTGGTCCTTAATCATCTTTTTCTGCAGTTAAAGCACCTATCTGTTATCTTTCTCTCTGGTATCCTCGTATTCACCATCGTCACCTCTGACGAGAGGCTTGGCTTCAAGATCGTTAGACCTCATTCCTCCTCTGTGGCTATCCCCGTCTGAGCCATTGACTCCAGTATCTCCATCCACTGCTAGTCGAACTGATGCCTGCAAATCCTCAGCTCTGGTTTTGATGTCTTCTATCTTTTGGACTCTTTTTAGTCTCTCCTTCTCTGTTCTAAATACGAAATTAATAAAACTGATTGAAGATAGATAGAACACTTAGTTATGCCTTAGCAATATATATGATGTGTAAAGTGTATATAAGGTTGCTTACAGGTCTGGATATTTATGGCCTTCGTTTTAGTACATATAGGCAAGCTTTTCAAATCCTCTCAGCTCATCCTTCATGTTATCACAGTCAAATTAATTATATTATATCACACTAACTTCTTAAAAGATAGTCAACCTAAGCAAACAAAGGATTAGAAGGTCAGTATTCATATTATTTATAGTTAAATAAAAGTAATTACCGATTTTACCTTGGCAGTGGATTAGCCAGCTTTCAAATTCTGTTATCTCTCTTTCAGATAGTCTTTTACCATCCTCTCGAGTCCCTCCAGCTTCAAAAATATTAGAACGAAATAATATAAATTTAATATCATTATAATAAAGAAAACAAGCATAAGTAATTTGTATTAAATTTATATTAGCTTTTTGTAGTCCTCATTGAATCTGTCCATTCTATTCATGTTTTTCCTTTTGTGCAAAAATAATTGTTTGCTCTCCCTTTCTAGATTATTATAATTATAGAGCAAAAATTATATTAATGCTGGAAATTAAAATAAGTTATAGTTGCTCCAAATAGGAATTTATCTTCTGTTGAACTTAGATTATAAAAAATTGTTTTATCTATCTGACTAATTAAAAAGAGAGTAATTTAGAAATTTCAATACCCTCAAATGAAAAAATAAAACTTTGATTTATTTTAAAAAGTGAACGATAAAAAGCAATACTTAGTTAAAAGATATTTCAAACTTTCTAATAAAAAGAAAACACATTTAAATTTAGATATCCCTAAATGATACGAAAAAGCTTACATTTTCTCATTTTTTTCATTAATTAAAGATTTAATTTGTAAAGTGTGCTTGCTATATTACTCTCAAATCCTGATATATTTTTATAAAGTAATAGTTTTTAAGTCATTCATAATGAAATTAATCATAGTTTATAAATTCACTTTAGATATCATCTGAAGTGCTGTGCTTCAAGAGAGTGCTATGGATGAAATTAAGCGCTTTCAAGCTGGCTATTCAGATTTTGCTGTTAAGAGTTGAGTGAATTCTTACTTCTAAACTCACTCCTAACCTGATCCAAGATACTATCTGCCTTCATCCTAATCATATTAAAGTAATTTTAATTTGTATATGTTTGGTTCCCTGTCCAAGACTAAACTCACTCTCTGCCAAGCTACTTGTCTAATAATGCTGCTGATTACCATGGCTCTACTGACTCATATAAAATTGCGGATTGTTTAAATTTTCTGGGTTGGTTCCTACAAGCTGAGCGCTGCTAGTGTGGCCAGTAACTGTGTTGTTAAAGCTCAATAGATTATGCAGACTCAAATGCTAAACCTAAGAAGGGTTATTGTTCAAGTGCAGTGCTTCATTAGACTGTAAGTGAGATGATGGCGCTTGCTAGGATGAAGATTGCTACCTCGAGTTAGAACGAGAATGATGATGATGCCTTAGATTAGATTTCATGTTAGAATCTTGACTTTCTAAGTCATTGTTCACAATTATCATATTTAATCCGGATGGGGTACCATCTTAATGGTCTAAATTTTTCTAAAGTCTATTTATTATATGAGGATTATTTTGGTGCTTAAAGTGATTATCCTAATTTTGAATGATGTGAGGAGGATCTTGTAAATACTTGAAATTATTGTGCCCTAAATTATGCTTTGCATTAAGTTCATTGATAAGTGATTGATCTAATTCTTGAATAGTGAACGCTTCATCTTCAAAGGTCTGAGTATCCAAGCCTCTGAAAAGAACTGAATTTCCGTTTGCCTGGTTAAAGTCAATTGGGATTCCGTATTCTCCAAATTTACCATTACTGAGAGGGATTGATTGCTATGTACTTATGGGGAGTCTTCTGTCTCTCTTTTACTCTTGGGATCTGTATCTATTATGATGGCCTTATCTAGACTCTTAATCATTGTCACTTCTCTGAATCTCATGAGCGCCTGAAAATATTCTCTAATGCTACTACTAAGTATTACGCATCAATTTAATATAGATATCGCATTAAACTTCTTCCTCCTTTGAAATTAGATTAGCAATCACTTTTCTTGAAAGCCATGAGTACTCTTCTCAATTCCTCTCTTCGCATCACTCTCTCAATCATTAGGACACTTGTCTCAAATCTAATAGCAGAGTGTTTCAGATTCAACTCAAGTATTTAATTGAAAGCTCTCTCTGCAACTTAAGCATTTGACACATAAGCAGTCCAACAGCCAAGGGCTTCTCTCAGTCTTTGGATTCTAAAAGCACGAGATAGTAGAGAAATAAACAGCAATGAGGTGGAAACCAATTTTCTCTTGGCTGCTTTTTCTACTTCCAACTCAGAATAAATTTCTTCATCAAGAGCTGCTTGGCTAATGAGATCAACACCGTGAGTTTGCTTAAGCTGGGCCAATTTATTTTAAAGGTAAGGAGAGTGCTTTCTTGAGGGCTGAGGTTGGGATTTAGACTCTTAATGGGATTTCAACTATAAAGATTGGTCAACCAAGTTTATCTGGTTGGATCTGAAGTAGAGACTCGATATAGGTGGGGACAAGTCCCTGTTTCTTCCCTCTAAATGAAGAGCTGAGATTTAGGATAGGGGTGACTAAGATTTGCTTCTCCCCTCCTCATGGAAATGAAGTCTTCTTCCTTCCTAGGTATGGATAGATTTTAAAGCTATAACTTTCATAATAAAAGCAACTGTAAATAAATAGATTGAAGGTCATTTTAAGCGATTGATCTCATCATTTCAATTGGCTTTCTTCTAACCTCTATAGGAGATAGCATATAAGTGTTTAAAGTATTCTTCTTTGCTGTGCTTAAAAATCCTCCTCTTTTAAAAGCACATGCTTCTCTCCAATTAGCAAAACTCTTGATCATTTGACTCCTTGCATCAAATTTATTAACCTTGTCTCTCACGCTTTGAATAAAGAACTTCAGATTTTAGCAAATGACAGATACATGCTCCATCACCTTCTCTTGTATCAGAGATTCCTTTTTGTGCAAGTAGTAGTCATTCTGATGAAGCTCCTTAGCTTTTGCTAAAGAATTCCATCCTAATTCCAAAAATACAAGCATTTGATGAGATCTAGAAGTTGACTCGATAGGTATATATTTTAAGGCTTCAAAGTTTTATTAACCAGTTACTGTATCAAACAGCTCTTGTCTCCTGAAATTTAGAGTCTGTAGATCATTTTATCCTCTCTTGTAAGGAGAATAGGTTTCATTATACACAGCTGAAGGCTGCTTGGCCTTAGAAAAATTAGAATGGTCATAGTTAGTGTTCTATCTATTCTCCTCTTACTAATCTTCTCCATTTCTATATACAAGTGAGGAAGGGAAAGTAATTCTATGCTAGTTCTCAGACAGTAGGAGACTCTCAAAGAAAGTATTTGCAAAGTCTATTTAGTAAAGTTTATTATTTTCAAAGTTGAAGAATGTTCCTTTGGACTCCTTTCTTCCCTAGGGGGATATAAAAATCATCAAACAGTAGTCGGCTTAGAAAGTATTCATGATTTTCTAAGTTAGGAAATTTACTACTTCACTTAGACTTGTACTCCTTTTCAATAGATCGATGTCAGACTTTCTCTCAATCTCTAAAAGCTCTTTTTCTAGCTAGATGTTATAATTCTAAACATAATTAACAAACAAGTAGACTTGTAATTATCATATTTATAAGTGCAATAAATTCATTCTAAACATTAGGGAAATTTTAATCCATCCTAAAATAACTCACAATC
The DNA here is from genome assembly GCA_027382625.1 of Tetmemena sp. SeJ-2015. Classification (NCBI taxonomy): domain Eukaryota; phylum Ciliophora; class Spirotrichea; order Sporadotrichida; family Oxytrichidae; genus Tetmemena; species Tetmemena sp. SeJ-2015. The sequence goes on from JAJKFJ010022506.1 coordinate 33,069, forward strand.
TAGAAAGTGCTGCTCCTGGCTTGATTAAGTTCTTTTCTCTTGAGCTTTTCTTTCAGTTTCTGGGCAGTAGATTTTTTCTATAAATTTTGATTAGCATAAAAATTATGACTCTTAATAAAATTTCTGGAAAAACTTTGCTCCATCTATCTCTTCTTCTTACCTCATTAATCTTAACAGTCTTTGCCTCAGCGATTCTTTGCTTGAGAGCCTTGAGTTTCTTTCTCTCTTCCATTTTCTTCTCCCAAGTTTTAGGGTTATATCTCTGATGCTTAGCACTTCTTGAACTCTTTTCATTCCAAGTCTTGCCACTCTTGGCTCTTCCAATGGTTAAATCACCCTTCTTTTTAGTCAAACTAAGAGGCTGAGGGACATAAGTTTCTTCAACAACTTGAGTTTAAGGCTTTGCGATTTCAGCAGGGACTACTTGCACAACAGACTGTGTTTGCTTCTTTTCAGCTGCTTTCTCATTAGTCTTTGCCTGCTCTTGGGTCTTAGTTGCTGATTGTTGAGTTTTGGGAGTAGATAGCTCACTCTTGCTTGCACTTCTCTTTTTTACCATGATAGTAAGTTCTATTTCTATTTATTATCTTTTCCTAGAAATATTCCTTATAGCCTTCCTGCATACGGATTTATTTATTCCAAATAAAATTTATACTCTATCTTTTTCTATTAAGCAAAAAGTCACCAATCCTAATTGCATCACAATCTCTCCAACCACCATCATCTACACTCTCAAATACTTTTGAAAATGAAGCTTGCAATATAACTCCAACAAAGAGAGACATCTTAGTAGAATCCTAGCTTTGCGCAGAGCATAGTGGCTGCAACCAATAAGAATCATTATAAGCAGCACTTCGCAGTAACAAGGAAGCGCATCGAATCCGAAACCAAGTCTTCACACCATTAAGATCTCAATAAAATTAAAACACTTTAAGTCTAGTAGAGAGAACTAAGTTACAAAAATCAAACACAGAAGTTTACATCAGCTAATAGAGCGACTGCTATTTACTCTTCTAAGATTGAAGGAAAAAAGAGCTTTTAGTCTTAAAATAGATAGCAACCCTCCATATCACAGGAGAGATAAGATTTAAAGCAGAGCCTTAAAAACTAAGCATCTCCCAATGCAGTCAAGAACAAAGTCCAAGCAAGTTAATAAAACCCATTTTAGTTTGATAATGGAAAGGATATGTATAATAAAGATACAGCTCCTTAATACTACCCTCCAAACAAAAGAAAGGAGTTTAGGGAACATCTTACAAAGTCAAGTATTAATTTCAATTAGACTCTAATGCCCCATGATAATCCGAGGATGGGAGGACTTGAAAAAAGTAACACCAGCAAGAGCATAAAGAGTCCGATTAAATTTAATGATACACAATAAGTTTACTGTAAATTTTATTAAATCTAAAAATTTTAGACTACTTAGGTGGACAGATGACTAGTAAAGAGGGCTAATAAATTAGCTAAAAAACGGTTTAATAGTTTATGCCAAACTCTGTATAAGCTTACTAGGAGCAAAGGTAATCTTTGATAAGACAGCTTTCTTAAAGTAAATATTCGACCGAGCTAAATTAGTTTTAGAAAGAATAGAGTCTAATATGAAAAACTCAATCATGTCTAATTCAAAGATGAGTTCATAAACAAGCAAGCTATATCATCAACCTGCATCTTCCAAGTAGTGGTGGTAAGGACAGGAATCTGTCTCAAAGCAGTTCATGAACATATATGAGCCTAAAATCCCTATGATGGCTAGCACCACAACAGCTTCTAGCAACCTTCATTCAAAACTCTAATCACATCTAATCACTAAGAGATAGGGACAGAGTAGCGCAGCATCTGCTTCTAACAGCTTAAATAGCACTACTCTTGGTATAGGACTTCAGAAATAGGAGCCAAACTTAATCTCTGAAGCAGATAAAAAAGACGACGTTAAATAGTTAATCATTAACTAAGCGCATTCATCAAAGCTTTAATCTAAAGCACTGCAATCCATGCTAAAGTAAACTAATTTCAAAATCTCCTATGAATAAACTTAGCCAGACCAAACTTTTAAAAGCATGAAGCAGCAGATCCATGATTGTGAGGAAATTAAGGATCCTTAGAAGTTCAAGCAATTCATAGCTTAAGTAGGTCAAAGAAGGAATCGAAGAAATGATAGCATGGTCAACATAGGAATGAATCACAGATAACTCGCTCGAACTCTAGATAAAAAGGAAAACACTCAAAAACTGGAGCTAAATCCCATCATTAATCTGCATTATTTCATTCTAAATAAAGATAACCTTAATGGAGACAAGAAACAAAGTACACTGGATAGATCCTAACGAAAGCAAAGTATTTTAAAGGCTGCTAGTCTTCCAAGAAAGGAAAGCGCACATGCTAAAAAACTGATAGATATTTACCAGCCGGAAATAGTGGAAGTAAGGGGACTTTAATCTTCACTTGGGAGACCAAGAACCTACAATAAATTTAATGTAAGCGAACTTTCCAAGAGAAGAAACTCAAATTAATCTAACTAGGGCAAGGGAGATGATAAAAAGAAACCTTTTATCTCTAAGTATGAGAGATTCGGTAAAAAGCAGTTCGCATAAGGACCTATTAGCTTACCTTTTGGTAATCCTAATAGGATAAACTAGGAGCCAGAAAAACCGACACTAGGTTTCTCAGTCTTTAATCCTAATGAGGAGAGACTAGAGTTGAAAAAGTCTGCCAGCTTTACAAATGCTTCAAAAACTTAGATAGGATTCATGAGAGCAAAATCAATGACTACTCTTGGGTCACTTAATAGAAAAGCTAATGAGAGGGAAGCTCAAGAACTAGAAAGAATTTTGAAGTCTCAAAACTTTCATGTCCACAACTAAGTTGGGTATGGAGGAGTAGAAGGCTCACCTACTCCTGATAGGGATAGATCTGCATCTAATATGAATGCAAGCAATGATGACAGGCGACCATTTAGTGCCTCCCCAGAAAGGAATAATCGCTTCAGAACATCTTTCTAGGAAAGTTTTCAAATGAAGAAGATAGACCATAAACTAATTTATTAAACTTTCTTTTATGTCTTACTTGCCACAGTATTTATCCAGAGATAAAAAGATATATCCCAGATTCACAAACAGATGCGTACTTCAAACATAGTGCCCATCATTGATAGATAGAGATAAAATTTCAAGGATTCAACTTAGCACTCCATCTTGATAGGGCCAACTCTAGACTATTCACGAAATATGAATGCTTCCTCAGCCACTGATGGATTGGTCCCTGAGTACGACAACATAAACTTTGCAAACCATCTTCCTTTCAAGCATGAACTAAGATACCAAAACTAGCGGTTCAAGACACAATACAACTAGTGGCATAAAGTCCATTAGTCCAAGGATTAACTTGCCAGGTCTTTGAGTCAAAACAACTCTTACAATAAATTCTACTCTTAAAGAGAGCTAAGCTAAAATCATAAGCTAGGCTCGTAAACTCAAGACGAGCTCATAAACAATCTGAAGTCTGAATAGCAAGTGAACTTGAATCTCTCGCCAGCCAAGAGAGATTATATTGAGAAAGAGATATAGGAGGGATAGCACCCAATTCAGCTGCGACCATAATTCAAGCAGCAGAATAGCATGTAAAGATGCACTATAAAGCAGCCTTTAAATAGTGGAGGCGATCAATTCATAGATGATAGAGTAATTGAAAGAAATAAAGCTGAGAAAAGCTTCTCACCTGATAAGAAATTAGAGTTTAAGCTCTTGATAATTATTAGTAGGTTATAAATTAGAGTTTAACATAGTTGACCATAAAATGAGGAAGACTTTGAATGCGAGTGACTTCAAGGAATTAACGCTAAAGGATCAAATGATTAACCAGAAAATAACAAACTTCCAGATAGGATCCCATAATAATATGGCTGCAGGTTCAGGCTCAAAGCCTTAGTCCCCGAAGAATGACTTCTAGTCACCTTTGAAAAAGATCAGTTTGAATTTCACTCCAATAGTCGCCACTTAGTAAAAAGAGTCTTTTGCATTAAAGCAATCAGGCAGTATCTCAAATCTTAATTAGATTAAGGCAAATGATAGATACAACCCAAACTAAATAATATAAAGCAATCCCAGTTCTAGACCTCAAACTGCATAAGCAGCTATCAGATCATCCTCCTCAAATGTAGCAAGTTCTATTAACTAAATTACTCAAGGCACAAGAATGATACCTACGACTAGTATTCCTCTAAATAGAAGCCCTTAGAAAAACTTACCCTCCTCAAGCGTAGCTTATCAGCAAATCAAAAAGTAGCAAACTCAGAGTAATATCCAAATGGGAACCGATGTAAACACAAGTCATCGCATATCTTCAGACTACAGAAATAATTTTAGGCCTTTCCTCGTCATCCACTTTTTTCATGAAAATAAGGAAAAATAGAAGGAGGAAGATTAGCAAAAAAATTAATATTTTTAGATCCTGATTCCAAATTTAATGAGACAACGCCTTTAATTTAATAATTTTTTGTAAAGGAAGGGAAAACCAATTTTTAGAGCCTTCCAAATTTTTTATATTAGTACACAAATACTTAACTTTAAAAATGACAAACACTTTTAAAGGCATTTCTGATAACAAAGTGCAGCTCTCTGAGTGGTTACTTTCATATGGGAAAAGTGTTCACTGCTTGTTCTACTCGTATAAGTCTTCTTGATTTCTTTTAGCTATTTGACAAAGATAATTGGGAAGGTAACTCAATATTCGATAAAAAGCAGAAGAAATGGAACGTAGAAAAGCTTGCCTCTCTTATGCCATGATGCTTACCACATAGTCTAATGCCACTTAAATTATAGTTAAACTCTTTAACGTTGTTTAAAATTGAATATTAGATCCTTTTTTTTAATTTTTATTTTAGTTAGCATTTTTTTTTACAGAATATCAAATATCCAACTTGTATAAAGCGCTACATGTAGCAGTGAGATACGATTTCAAAGACAATGAAAGATGCTCTATGAACAAAAGTACCCAGAACTAGAAAATCACATGGTTCTACCAACAACAGCAACTAGATTCATGAGGACGATACAAACATAGAAATTTATCTCTTTTTTAGTCGTTCTATTTCTAATTAATGAATATAATCAGGATAGCTATGAATTTGAATTAGACTAAAAAATTGATTTTTTGGGCAATTTTGGGCAAGACAGTGATTTTTCATATTTTCATGAAAAAAAGTGGATGACGAGGAAAGGCCCCCCCCCATAATTTTTGGACTATTCCCAAGTTTGCGATGTGATTATTTAAACTCTATACCTTATTTCTTTAAGAGAACGAGCCAAAGGATAAAGATAGAATGAGGATGTTTGCAGGCATATTTTAATAAATTAATACTAAATTTTAGATAGACCTCTTCAGAAATTAATGAGACAGCGCCTTGAATCGTTGAACCTGAAGTTTTAGGTAAAGGAAGGAAACCAATGCTTGTTCCTGATGTTCATGCTGTTTAACTTCCTGATATTTTTATCTTCCCTGGGAGTACTATCAATTGGAGTGTACTTGACTGTGGTCACAAATGAGGCAAACACTTTTAATGTGTCATTTCTGATAACAGGAGGAGTGCTAGCTCTGCTGAGTGGGTTAGCTTTCATGATGCGAAGAAGTGTTCACTTCTTGGTTTCTACCTCGTGATAATGTTCTTCTTGTTCCTGTTTCAGCTCATAGTGACAATCGTTATGATAATTAAAAAGGAGAGAGTGGTGGAACTGGCTCAGCAGTACTTTAGCGACTCTGGAAAAAGCTAAGAAGAAATCGAGAAACAAGTGGGAGAAAATGTCTTGGCCGTCTCTTATGCCATGATTGCTTTCACCACAGTAGTAGTAAGTAGAAGCTTAAAATTTGGATTGTCCAAACTCTCTCTTAACGTTTGTTCGATCAACAATAGTATTAGATTCCTTAAGTATTTTTCTAATGTTGACTTTTAGTTCATGGCAGTGTTGTTTGGGTGCCTTTACAGAGAGTCAGCTAAGACAAGAACCTATCAGGCCAAGGAAACTTGCTCAACTCAAAGCGCTACAACGAGCAGGTGAAGGAGTACGAGTCCCTAATCCAAAAGAACAATGAGAAGAGAGTGCTCTACGAACAAAAGTACCCAGAGCTAGAAAAATACAACACTGGCTCCACAAACAACAGCAACTAGATTCAGTGAGGACGATCACAATCTGACGAAAGAATATGAAATTATAATCAAGTTAATCATTTAACTCGTTTATTATGGAATCTTTATTGAAGAACTTAAAAGCTTGAAGATGTTGATTATTTATAATTTTTAATCCAAATAACATTTAATTAAGTTTGAGAGTGCTCTTTGGCTAGCAGCATTGATAACTCTGATATATATCATCACTTGAATTTCTCGTAAAAGATCTCTGCGGGGAGGGTGGAGAGTTGCATCTTTGCCTTCTTTGACCACTTTCTAATCTTGGTCGTGTCCTTAATCTATTTGAAAGGTTAATGATGTAATAATATAAAAACATCTCTTCTTCTAAACATTAAGTGCAAATATTATAAATTAAATAGGAGTACAGTACAATTTAAAATTACCTAAATAATAAAGAAATAGTTGAAGAGAGAATATATTCCTCTTATAAAGAGATGAAGTTGATTAGACTTTTCAAAGGTGTTGAAAAATTTTAAATTATTGACTTATTGAATTTAATAGCAGATCCATTTAAATGTCTCTGAGTTCTCTTTTTAATTATCTGAAACAAGTCTAAATGAACAAACTTGGATCTTTAAAAGAGACGAATTAGTCATTCTTCTTTCTTTTTGAGAAGGAGATCAATTTTGGCGTTTACAGCATCAAATTGAGATTGAACTTCATCCCTTATTAGCTTCGATTACATAGAGATAACAATAACTCTTTTTTTTTTACTAAGAGACTTGATTTTGTACCTGAGCGCAGATTTCATTCTTAGATCTGATAGTTTACTGTCTAACAGTGTTCTTCAGATCCTTGATGAATCCTTGCCACTCTCCTTACTCACTTTTGTCACCATCTACTGGTCTTCTAAGCAACATGAACTTGGGGAAGTTGTCGCTTGACCTCAATTGCTCCTCAGACATGAGGAGTTCTCTCTCCACTATCATCTGAGCCTTCACTCTGAAAGATTCAGCAACCAGCTTCTGCATGACCTTCTCATAGGATTCCGATATCACAGCAATGATGAAGTTCATGAAGATGATGTTGAGGATAAACACTGCCAGCACCCAAAGAATCCAAGTTAGTATGATATGAAAGGTTGAACCAGTATCCTTAAATGTGTCTACGAAGAAATCGCCTGATGAAGTTCGAAACGCCATTAAGAAGAACCCAATCGAATTCATGCCATCATATTCCTCTGGAGGTGCGGTGTTTCCAAGTAGAATCATGAAGATTAAACCGAAATTGATGATGAACATAGCGAAAAACCCTATGAAGTACTTTAGGTCTCCGAATACTCCGATCAACATCTGCACTAAGAAGGAGAAGCCGCCGTAGATGCGCAGGAAGAAGCATATCTTCAAAAAAGTTAGGATTAATAACTGGATTCTAAATAGCACTATAAAGTCTTAGATCTAAGCAAACTCAAATTAATTAGCATTTTTTGTACTCCATAGCATAAATATAAAGTTATGGAAGCGTTTTCAAGAATGTAGGTGGCAATGAGTGAGTAGTCAAAAATATTCCACATGTCATTGAAGTAGCCTTCTTACTTTATTGCCTGCTTTATTTCGCAGAATGTAAAGTATAAAAGAACTAAAACGCAAATCATCTTGACAGGGATGATTATGAAAAGATTTCGATCGTCAACCCATGTATCATCGGCTGACTTCCTGACTGTTTCGACAGTATAAAAAATGTCGAACACCAACGCAAAGGTGAAAACCATAAATGCGAAGAACTATTTTTAGAAGAAGGACTTTGTGTAGGTGAGCCACTTATAGTTTATAATTGTTTGCACTGTCAAGTTCTCGTACAACTCTATCTGATTAGACTAAGATATTAAGCCAATAGAATAGCAATTGCAAAATTAAGAAATAAAATAAAAATAACATCTTATTATAAATTTTTGCTTAATGTATTATCTGAAGAGAGGTATAGTTTCATAATGTGGTTTATTAAATTGGTATCAGTTTGAATTTAAAATACATCTTTAAATTAATTATATCAAATGGCTTAGCAATCTCTGCAGAAATATATTATTTCAATCAAGAATTTGGTAAAAAATTAAATGAAATCTATTCTCTCTTAATTTAACTCATTGCATGTTTTTAATATACTTATATTCTTTAAATATGAATGGAGCAACTGACAGTCTAACGCTATAAAGAGTTCAACTATTTTCCATCGCTACATAAGCTTCTTTTTTTATTTTTCCTATACAATATAGAATCTATTGATGAATCTAATTTCAATCACAGAGAGGAACAGAAGAGGAAAGAACTTCTTACCAAAAAGAAAGAAAAATTCTTAAAACTCAGATTTCAGATACCTCCATTTTTAACTCAAAGCAAGCAACTTAAAATAGAAGTGGAAGTATTTCGAGAATATGATAGCTACTAGGACACATAAAAAGAGAATGACCTCTACAGTTAGTGTGCATTTAGTTTTTAATCGATCATTCTAAGAGCAGGTATATAAATAATCTAAAATTTGCAAAGACAGGAGGTCAACTCCATTACAATAATCATAGGATAATAAAAAAACAGTGATATAATTCATTCTTGTAAATAAGGAATTCACAGTATTTTTATTTTATACCCAGAAATTTGAAATACTATCTGAGATCTAAAGTTCTTTGAAGTATGAAATTAGAAATGATTGATAAAAAATTTCGCATTAAAAATTATGTAAAATCATCTAAGTTTAAGCTATCCTCTATTCTGATATAACTAAACTAAACTTTAAATTTTTTTAAACTAGCCAAAAAAAGACTTAATAGTGAGAAAGTATGGGGGATCCGGCACCGCACGTGCGGCCTGGGCCCGCACATACTTTGCTCAGACCGCACATAAGCTATGATCGCATATTTCTGAGGAGACTATAATAAAATTTTGGGGTAGGGACGGAAGTGCACCTCCCCTCTTTTTATGAGCAAAAATGCTAAAAATTGTAAATACAGGCCGAAATCTGCCCAAAATGTCAAAAAATTATTAGTTTTGGCATTTGAAAATTCCTTGAAGGTCAAATTTCAAGATTTAAATTTTTTCCAGAAAATAACTTTAAAATTAATTTAAAGTCAAGTTTAACTAGTAAAAAAAAGTTTTTTAAATGATGCAGCCCAAATTTATGATCTAGATACAATCTGCTATTCAATATTTCTAACTTTTGCAGTTTTTTAATGCCCTTTCAAACTTAGATAAATATTTCCTCGAATGTATTTACTTTACGAAGAATATAGTAAGCTTAATTTTAAAGTCAAGATTGTTTGATCAATTGAAGCAGTTGGTCTCTTACTCTGAATGAATTATTGAGTATAAAAAAGAATAATCAAGTTTCAATCTATAGATCAGGCTAATTAAACAACTCAAGCATTATTAAATAGACTTCCAGAGGAAGATTAGAGATTAGGAATTAGAGTGATTTATATTATTATTGACTATTTAATACACCCACCTGTCCTCCTCATAAATATGGGGGCTCATACGGTCTCCTTCCAATGCATCACCGGTACTCTCTAGATGTACTGACCACTGACCAGGGGGCCCACAGCCGATAGCCGCAAGAGGACGCGGGCGTTGCCGCTCATTGCACAGGGCCATGGCCAGGATCCCTGCCATTAAAACACTCACTGACTAAGAACGTGAGCTGCAGGTCACTCGGGGGCCTCGGGCGCCAGTGGATTGGTCAAAGAGAGCGTGCTCTCTGCCTCCGGTGTCTGATTCAGGGTGCCTCATAGCGGTAGTCATAGGGTGGCCGCTGTTAGTGTCTAGTCATCCTCAAGCTACTTTCTACAGATATATGGGTATTGCTCTTGTAAAGAGAATTAAGTGAAATAGAGGGTGATTTGAATATTTAAGATCAACTGGGGGGGAAATAAGACTGTGCTCATCCTATAATATTATTTTATTTCTTATTTTATTTGAGAAAGCTTCAACCCACAGATCCTTGACTGCCTCTATTCTTCACAATCTCTTTTCATTTTACTTCTGGTTGCAGTCACTCTTTGATTAGTTTGTGGGTGATATCCTTTTAATGCATGTAATTATTTTCAATCTATTGACTCACATCTTTTAGTTATTCTCTATTAAACTTATTTAGCATTCTTAATTCTTTAGCTTCTCGTCTGCTCGTGCTGTTAGTGCCTCGCTTTCTTGAGAGTTTTTAGGGCTAAAACCATCAGGATTATTGGAGCGTGAAATCTATCGAGTTTGCGGGTCTTCTTATCTCAGAAAGGCCAACTCATGAGATGAAGGGTCTTCATTTGTTGATCAGGCTACAAAATGTCATGAGGACTTAGTGTATTAGTTAAAGGGATTTTTAAATTGCACATAAGTTAGCAATGATATGGTTTAGGAAGGAGTGGCCCTCATCTCTCCCTGATCTGATTGAGAACATTTGTTTCCCTAAGTCTGAGCTCAGGATCTCCTCCCTCATTTGAGCACGACCTATTTCATTCTTTTTTCTTGCCAACTTGGCTTGCTTCCCTCGGTAATTTTAATTAAGATTGCCCTCATATTAATTAAGAAGGGCTCCTTATTAAATAAGAGTAAGACGCTAATCAATTAAGCAACCTAATACTATTTAATAAGAATTCAAACACATGGAGCCCGCCAACTTAATTCAAGGGGACGATGCAGCCCTGAAGAAAGAAGCAAACTCTCTCTCCATAGAGGAGGAAGCCTCGAGATCTCTGGATGGGGAGGAGGAGCCTCCCGTCGAAGCTGGAGTCGGCGATCGAGATCGATTCATTGATGAACACGCACTCCTAAAATCAAAGCGTGGAAGGAAGAGCAAGTACGAGGGCGCTGAGTACCCCGAGCTCATTGATCGAGCCAAGATGATCTTGCCCTTGCATAACTACAATCTCGAAAGAGTCTTGGAGCTGGAGGAATTCCTGCCCCTGAGAGGATCCAAGGACCTCACCCGCTTCGTGAGCAAGTTCATCCTCAACAAGACTCTCCAAGGGCACTCCAAGTCCATGAAGGAGAAGTCGATGAAATCAATCCAAATCAATACAGATACCTTCAAAAATTAACAAAGTGAGGAAAAGAGTTTTAAGCAAGCCCCCGAAGATGATCTTCTTCCAGAGCAGCAGCAAGAGCTAGCTCCCATAACAGTCAACCAGGGAGCCAAGACCCAGTCTGAAATCACTTCACTCTATATCAGAGAGTATATGACGATGAATCAAATCAATAGGTAGGAGCTCCTCTATAGAATCCTCTAGAGGAATAGCCAAAGTCTTATCGAATTTTTGCAACAACTAAAGTCAGCTTGTCCAGAGAATCTCTTTCAAAATATGTTCAGAGCAATTTACGAGCTTTGCTAGCAAGGAGCTCTCTGTCTCCAAATAAAGACTAGGCTCTTTGTTCAATCGCTGCTCTACTACAACTACGAGTCAATCGAGATAGATGAGGCGCTCCTCAAGAGCTCCATCTAGCTTCTTGCTTACAGGCCTAACACTGAGCTCGCTCTTGGGCTAGCGAATTACATCTTTATTAATGAGCCTGACTGCCTCGGGAGGCTTGAGGATGACTTACTGGGTCTTGATCGTTCAAACATCGGAATCATTCTATTGATGATTGGAACTTTCCAAAGATTCAAGGTCGACTCGCAGATCATTAAGCTTCTACCCAACACTCTGAGCAAAGGCTTCATTCAGATGATCAAAGAGGACTCAGGTCTCAGAATGATTAGAGATGTTCCAGTGAATGTAGTGGGAGATTTCATCAGCATTTGTGCTTTAAGTATCTCATAGTCCTATCAAAAACTCGACAACTTCATCAAGGCTATAAACTCAATCTTTGTCGAAAAATGGGACTTTCTCGACTAAGAGGACTACTCCTTCTATCTCTCTTAGCTAGCTTCAGAGCTCAAAGCGAGGAGCCCGCTATGGATAGGGAAGCTGGATTAAATATCTGAACTTTCCCAAAACCTTGCCATGATACAGCAGGAGAAGGGAGTCCGCAACCGCAAAGACATAATCTCAGACGCCCTGAAGGCTGATTTCACAAAAGTAAATAAGTTCCTCAATGTTCCTAATAAGTCCAGTGATCTGAGCAACGAGGATCAGAGAAGCACAGTCAAGAAGTTTCTCAAATAGAACCCAGAGGACGAGAGAGTAATTAACTTCTGTAAGGCTGAACCACTCTCACTCTTTAAGAAACATCCTTCCTTAGAATAGATCGAACAGTTGCTAGGCTTCAATCTCTTGGCACTCTAGCGCTTCTGCATGAACTTCTTATTGAGCAACGAGGATCATACTCTCTTTCTAAATTTCGGTATTGGCAACGGCAAGACCTTGCTCTGCTCGGTCTACGCTATGTTATTAGCTATTAAGCATCAAGGCCCAGTCTTTGTGATAGGAAAGAATAACCACCTTGTCCTGCGAGACCACAAGAACTTCGAGCCCCTGATCAGGAAGCTTGGCCTTAACACCAATCTCAAGAACTATTCTCCTAAAGCTGGTGTATATTACCTCTGCGAGTCATTCTTAGGAGCTAAAAAGGACGAGGAGGAATTCGGAAAGATACTATAAAGTTCAACCTTAATTCTAGACGAGTACGATTGGATCATGTTTGATGGTCTCCCGCTGGATTTAGTGGAGATGCATAAGTAGCTTCGCAGAGCCAAGCGCATCGTAGGATTAACCGGATCCACTCTCTCCCAAAAGGAAGACTCTCTTCTCGAGGTCATCTACAATGATGTGGAGGTAGTTTTTCCTCGTTTAAGCAGCATCATAGGAGAGAGGAAAATCCAGCTAAATGCAGAGGTAATAACCACAAGCCAGCTAGATTACCAAAAGCGCGCCTTCCAGCTAGCATTCTAGCACTGCCGCCTTACTCCTGTGATCTTAGTGGCACAGAAGAACTACTGGACTATTGACTGCTATTTTCGCAAGTTCACACAGTTCCCCTATCAATCCTTAATGAAGATCAGGGGAATGCGATTTGAGGCAATTTTCGACGAACGCTTCGCTCAAAAGAATGCCGAGGGAAAGTATGGAGTCTATCTGCTGACCGAAAAGCAAGGAAGGGGTACGGACTTCAAAACGAGCCAGGAGATCGAGTTCAACGGAGGCCTTTGCCTCATCATCGCTGATATTTTCTCAGAGAGGTCAACTGAGCAAATCATTGGCCGAACTGGACGCCTCGATAAGAGAGGGGTCTACAAGCAGCTGCTCTATCAGCAAAATGCAACTTCAACGGCTGAGTAGATCATCGCTCTAGAGCAGAGGATCATGAGCAACAGCCTCCATTTCCGTCTAGGCCTCCTACAGTTTCAAGTGGAGCTGATGAATAGGAAGTAGGATAGAGAACGAATTGAAAAAGATATAATGAAATTGTCAAGGTAGGAGAATATCAAGGCAAAGCAAGAGGCAAAGATTGACGCCCCAGTCGAAGAGGAAAGGAAACATCAGCCAGCCACCTCTTTTAAAGATGATTTCATTAGAGACGATCATTCCTCTGCTGATGAGAATGATAAGTAGTTCTCTTAGATATCAGAGAGCGAGGCTATCTCTGAGAAGGCGAGTTAGGAGGAGTAGTTCTAAGAGGTCTCCCAAATTAAGCAGCGCGTCCTCCAAGCTTTAGACGAATCCCAAGAAACAAATGGTGGGTAGGTACCTCCACAAAAGGACTCAGCCATTCAGTCTTAGAAAGAGACTCCTCCCAAACGCGAGAGCAAGCGCCTCTTGAAGCAAAAGGAGAAATTCATCATAGCTAAGGTGAAGGCCGTGGAGAGCATTATCAGAGAGGAGAACAAGAGGGTCACAGTCGAGCATTCAATGAAGGCAGAGGTTTTAAATCCCGAAGATGGAAATGAATCTGAAGGAGGGCAAAGTTCTACTAAGAAGCAGTATCATGCCCGAGGCTCTCGCAAAAGAACTGCCGAACAGAGAAAACTGAGCTCCAGCTCAATCAGAGGAGATCAAGAGCCAAAGACCGCCTACTCGGAGAGATGAGACTTGATCGTTTGTCAATTAATTTTTAAAATTTTAAGTTAAACTTAATTTAAAAGGGACCCTAACTGATTCCTTTCAGCTGTAGACAGCATGAGAGCTCAAGACATCAGCTCGTGTTGCTCATCCCTCACCACTGAGAGGACGTTGCCGTTGTCATCAATGATTCCGGTATCATGGAGCTAGTGAACTAAGCCCTTGTAGTGGGCCATCTCCTGCAGATGCTCCTGCATCATGCCGAACTCCTCTCTTATGCGCTTGTTGTCCTAAAGGTATTTTTGCTTCGAGCCTCGGAGCTCCTTCTCTTCCTCCCTGACCTCCTCGAGGTCATCAGTCTTTCTCTTGCGCGCCGTTCCTTGCTTAATGAGGTGAGCTGACCTTCCTTTTTGCACTATAAGAATTAAAAGATGTTACTTCGCTACCGCTGAAGTTGACTGATCTCCGGTGGGCCTCAGCAAACTCAGGTTTCATGTGGACGAGAAGGCTCTAGGAAGAGTCAAGTCTTTCTCGGCGCTTCAGCTTGGCCTGCTGGATCATCTCCTTGACGCCTTCTGTGTCGAGAGTCAGCAAGACGTCGCAAATCCACTGCTGGTCCAAATGAAGCCAGTCACATTGGTCAGGAAGGTACCTGAGGATGGAAGGCTTAGATTTGGCGTGATCAAGGAAATCTTCTGCCGTGAGCCCATCTATTTAAGGCACCGCTGCGGTGATAATGTCCTTCCTCTTTAAGTGCTGTAAATTTGAGCTCTTAGAAATTTTACCTCCTTGGAGCCGTCTATTATGCTGCGCAAGAAGTAGATGTTGCAGCATCCAATCTTTGGGAGATAGGCCCCGCACTCTTGTACCAGAAAGCTGTGCAGCTCTTTCTTGCTGCCGATCTTCTGCTGCACCTCATGAACATTTACCTTAGTAAGTCGAGATTCCATTTCTTTCCAGGCGTGACAACAAATTAATTGGGAGACTAGAGTTTTTTTGTTGTAATTAATAATTATAACTCCAACCTTCAGGGCTTACTTATTATTAAATAAGGTGAAGATTTCATCATCTGGAACAAGTTCAGTTCTTTAAAAAGGAATCATTTTAGCAGCAACAGAAATATCTTTGTCTACAAATGGAATCTCTTTCCTCCCAACCATTATATCAACAGCGCATTACTTCCTACTTTGGTCGAAGTGATGAGGGTGGTCTATCCTCTCGAGAAAATGATGCTGAGAGCATAGCCGATGAGCAAGACGACGATACTGATGTTTATTCAAAATTTTGATGCATTAGTACTGGAATTTTTATGGCAGGAGGCGATCCTGCTCAAGGTGTTCTTTTGTTAACATTGACTTCCACAATAGTAGAGGAAGAGGCCGCAGCCATGGAATTAAATCTTTCCAGTTAGTCATAGAAGGCGCCTCCTCTAGATCCTTGATAACAGAGTGCCTCAAGCAAGAGAGATGACAATTTTCTCCGATGGCTGCCTGAGATCACTAGAATCGACTCAATACTTCGATGTGCAATCCTTCATCTTGAGCATTTTTACTATTCAAAAAGAAAAGATCTCGAAGGAGTTCCACTTTCAGATTCCCGTAGAGAGAGCCTATTCTATGAACTGAGGCAATTCTTATTTTCTCGTGAGAGCCTGGAGGAATAATTTAATAATTTAACTATGGCCGAAAACTTTGACAATTCAAAGCATTCAGATACTGCGCTAGAAGAATCTCTGGCATTTAAGTCCATTTCTTAAGAATAACTCGTGCGGAGGCTCTATTTTGAATAGAACTGTACCATCAAAGCGATTGCTCGAAGACTGAGGATTAGTAGTTATTCTGTGCGGAAGGCAATAAGACAGAGTTTGCTAGATATTAATTCCTTCTCACCTCAAATCCTAGGCCCAAGGTGCAAATTATCAGTATTTGGAGAAAAGATCCTGAGGAGCCACTTGCTCGATAAATCTCAAGCCAACAGCCTATCCTCCGCTCAAGAAGTTCTAGCTTCATAAGCAAGGGTGAGACTCAGCTTATCCCGACTCAGTGTTATAGCAAGGAAAAGATTGAGGCTGTCGTTCAAGAGCATTTACAACTCTGATTCAAGATCTAACAGACCCTCTTCAATTGCCCAGAGATAATGGGCAGCGCATAACTATATCTCTCTGATGAGTAGGGGACTCAATATTATTAATGTTGATGAGAGCAGCGTGTAGTTCATAAATTTGGAAAGGAAAGGTTGGTCTGAGTTAGGAAGAAAGCGCATATCTACGTCCATGTCGAGGATCTAGGCTATCAATTTGATAGCAGGAGTCAGTTCCCGAGGCGAAACCTACTTTATGTTGAATCACGGGAAAAATAATAGCGTGACACTCCTATATTTTCTCCTTCAGGTTTCAAAGAAGTTGGAATCTGAAAACTCCATCTGGAGATAAAGTACTTGTTTTCTCCTGGATAACGCCTCTTACCATCGGTCAAAGTATTTGATAAAGACTTTTGAAAGGCTCCAGCTTCCATTGGCGTTTCTAGGGCCTTATTAATTTGATTTAGCTCCAGTAGAAAACATTTTTTCGTCTGTAAAAAATAAACTTCGCAAGGTTAAACGAGAGCGATTCTAGAGTTTAGGATAAACTCAAAGAGCTGGCAGATTTTAATAAAAACATGCTGAGATGCTGATACTAGATATAGCCCAGCTACTTAAGGAAAATGATTTCGGTTGGGTAAAGGAAGCATTTTTTAGCTGCCTCCATAAAGCTATTTCTTTTATCAATTGTGAGAGGCTAGATTGATTTCAGAGAAAAACATTTCTACTGATTGACTCAGGACAAAAAGCTCGTTCAAATTGCCCTTCTATCATCTTTTTATATTGCTTTTTAATTTTGCTAATAAAATCTTCTTGGCAGAATAAAATTTATTGCATTCGATCTTCTCTTTGATTAATTAGGGGTTTATTAACATTACTCTACCGCCTCCAAATAATTGTATTGAGTTTATCCTACATTTTCGTTATTGTGCCTACAGAAACGAATTAAAAATTATCTTGCAATTGATAGAGTCCCCAATCACTAGAATCTGCTCCAGAAGTTATTGATAAATATCTTGATTAGATCTTCTAAGCCCTCTCTATCTCTAATCACCTGTAGGCATCGTTTTTCTGCCAGTTTCTCTTGATTTTGATAATTTACCAAGTTTGTTTCAGTCTAATCTTTAAATTTAATCTTTTTAGCGATCAATTTAAATTTTTTCATCTTAGAAATCTGAGCTCAAGAAATAATCTTGCCTTAGAATGCGTTTTCTTTAAATCATGGCTGGATTTAACTGAAAAGTAATGGAAAAAAGCTTAATGAATGAGTCTGGCATCTCTGGTTGAAGCACTTCCTTGTCTGGTATGACGGTCTCGAATCTTTGATTAAGAATATTTCTTTTGTGGCATTCCGGACCTTTCCAATACATCAATTTTTTTAGATAATCATTCTCTGTCTTCTATTCTCACAGTTTTAATTTTGGCGATAAAATTTCTTTCGAGGTCGAGTGTCCTGGTTTTAAAATTATCATCTGATGAGCCCTATAGATTGGGCTCTATTGCTTAATCTTGATGAGTTTATTGCAGTTGAGGGCTAACGCTAAAATTTAATTTCCGGAAGAGAGT